>JBBPLG010000159.1:0-38951 GCA_038089695.1 Xanthoconium separans | reverse complement strand
ACACGATCCGTCCGTCTCGTGCACGCACCAATCCCATCTGCCAATCCCAACGCACACGCCGCCTCCACGCTCCCACCGATATATTGAATTTTGGTACGCTGGTCGCCGACCAGGGAGAGTTGATCGTCGAGGTTGGCGAAATACTCGCCCGTGAGGACCTCGAAGCTGGTGACGACGCGCTTGCCGGCGAGATCTTGGACGGCCCTGACCGGTCCGCCTTCGGGCACTTGTACTTGCAAGGCACATTTTCCAAATGCGAGGCGTTGTATTTCCGTGACCTTGTCTTGCATCTTGGCTCCGAGGATGACGTCGTGACCTGTGATGCCCAGATCGATGTTACCGTTGCCGACGAAAGAGGGGATGTCGGATGCGGGGAGGAAGACGCTAGTGCAGATTAGAAAACGTAATGGAGCTGAGATATGCTTACAGTGCGATGGGGTGGTTCATCACGAGACATACGTCGAGACGATTCGATCGGCGAAACTGGATGTCCGCGCCTGAGGGATCATCAGTACGCGGGCGACGCATCACGGCCATGAGCTACACACATACCTGCGAGCAATTGCAGACATCGTTCGTGCAGTCTGCCTGTATAGGGCGATGAGCAAGTCATGCAGGTCGTGGTGACCGGACGTGACCTTTTTTCGGGATCGCAAAGAGCAAACGACCATCGAGTGCTTCTACGTCTAAATCGGGCATGGATATGGTGCAGACAGAGGTGTTGAAACACTCACTCATAGTTCAATATCCGGTGCTGGATATCTATGTGGACGAATCCAAAACTAGACACACGTTTCAGAGAAGCGTTAGGCGAAACTCCGGAGAATATCTGCCACAAGACCAGACTAGGAGGGGTAATGTCGGCGCGGTGGTGATCCAGAAATGGCCGAGGGAGTCTGTATTTAAGTTCAACAAGCAATCGCACTTGTATTCACTTACTTACTTGTTACTACCGGAGAGACTTCGGATATCATTTGTTGAATTCAAACTCCGACATACGTGCAGTGACGCGGCCCACCATATTATCAAGCCAAAGAGCAGCCGCGCCAAGTTATCCAATGGCCCAGAGACAGTTCAATCCCTACACAGAAAACGGAGGTACAATCCTCGCCATTGCCGGAGAAGACTTTGCAGTCATCGCTGGCGACACCAGGCAGAGCGAGGGTTTCAGCATCCAGACGCGATACGCACCAAAGGTCTTTCCATTGTACGCGTCACGCCGTCCATCGTGGACCACGGTCGCTCACTCCACTCCCACATCAGAACCGATCGTGCCGTTCTCGCTGTCAATGGCTTTGCAGCAGACGGCAACATGTTTGTCAAGAAAGTGAAGCAGCGTCTCGAAGTACGTCCATCTACATTGTGTCCAACGTACCCTCACCCCCACAGTGGTATCGCCATGCCCACTCGAAAGATATGCCCCTGCGTGCCATTGCACGGATGATCCAAACGATGCTCTATGCCAGACGTTTCTTTCCCTATTACGTATTCAACATCCTGGGAGGTATCGAGGAAGATGGTACGTCCAACATGTCCTCGTTCACTTCCCACCTCATCCGTGTGATCAGGTTCCGGTGCGATCTACTCGTTCGATCCCGTCGGTTCGTACGAGCGAGAGGCTTGCCGTGCAGCAGGCGCTGCACAGGAACTAATACAGCCGTTCTTGGACAATCAGGCATGCTCTCGTTCCTGTGCCGGTGCCCTGTGGGTTGACACTTGGCATTGTATAGATCTACTTTAAGAATCAGCAAGCAGCGGCGGGCACGTCGCATCCGGTGCACTTGCCTCTTCCGAACATTTTGTCGATCGTCATTGATTCGTTCACGAGCGCGACCGAGCGCCACATCGAGGTCTCGTGCTTGCTGATCCTTGTCTACTCGGATGCTAATTTTATATTCCCAGGTCGGTGATGGTCTTGAGATGTACATTGTGCTCGCCAAGGACCGTGGTGTGCAGGGTCTAGAGGGTGTGCGAGGAGTGCAGGAGCTCTCTACGACGGAAGAGGGCGAGCGTGTCTTTGTCGTTCGACGAGACTTGAAGAAGGATTGAAATGTAGACTATTACACCCGCTCTAAACTTGGCCCGTTGCTGGGTGGAAACACAACGGCTGAGACATTGGAGTAAGACAAACAAGAACAAACATAATAGTTTGTACACTTCCCTTCTTCCATTTCACGTCGTCACCGTTCGCCTCTCCTTTTGTCGCCGCCGTCAACAACGATGCTCGCACTTCCCCTCCTTTTTCTCTCCCTTGCAGCGCCTGCATTTGCTCAGATAACATATACCTTGGAGCACAACGTGACCTCCATCATCGGTACCTGGTCTTCTGGAAGCCAAAACGTCGTCACTGGTGCAGTAAGCACTCCCTATCTCCCGTCTCTCACCGTTGACAAACCGCTTGCAGGGCTTTGCATCACCCGCCAATACGTCGTTTTTCTACCCAAGAACGACCGGCATATCCTATTCATTGTGAGTCCATACCACTTGTGCGACCACCCCTACTGAAATATGCATACAGCACTTCGGACGGTTACTACGAGATCGCACGGTATCGAATGATAGGGAACGGTACACTCGCTTTTCTCTCTTCAGATCTTGCACTCAACGCCTACTCCACTAGGTAGCCAGCCCACTTGCATAGTCGGTGTCCTCAACTGGTGTCACGGCACTTACGACCTCGTTTCAAACGGTTCCATCGTTCTCACCCCCTTTGACGATGGCTACCAACAAATACAAGACTCTTGCGCAGCCGTGTCCAACTTTCTCGAAAACTACAACGACACGGAGCTATACGTGCAGTGGAACATCTTCCAGGACGCGGTGCGAGGCTACACTCTGCAGCTATACCAATTCGACGGCTCGCCCTTGCCACCCATGTGGCAGCTCACATCGTCGCCAAACATGCTACCAACACAAGTCCTCCGGAACGTCACGCAACCAAAGAAGCAGACAGCTGCGGTTCTCCTTGCTGCGAACGCTGGCGAGCGCAGTTGGAGCGTGTCCACCCTGACCAGCCTGTTTTCGCTGGCCGCAACACTCGGGATCGCATCGTTGTTATTCTGAGGATGGGACTTTTTTTTTTTCATTCTTCACCACACTGCCTGAGGCCACTTCCCTTGCGTATACGAACACACCATACCACCACGCTAATAGAGAAATTTTTTGCATAGCACCGCATGACATGCACATTCTTCCCTTTTCCCAATATCCCTTGTTTCCCCTCGTGTTTCGGATCCTAGTTGCGGATGATGGACGTTTGGTATGGACATGCACACAACACGGATCTGACTTTGTCCTCGAGGACGGCGAATATACACGATGGAGGCGTGTGGGACTTTTTGGAAGTAAGAGTGTAGTACGCTCCTTTATCGATTCATGAGGCCTTGCCTCTTCTTGTTTTAATAATCATACCCTCGCGATAGCGACTTTTCCCCTATACGCACGGAGTGTACGAGCTGTTCCAGAGGAAGAGCTGAGGCGTATATATAGAGCGGTCTCGGTTTCTCTTGCTGTTCGATGATGCCGTGGTCCCACACTGCACAGTCAGACGCGCGCGCGCGTGTGACGTGGTGATCATGTGAATCTAGCTCCAACTCGTCCGTGTCAGGGATGATGGCGATGTGATGGAATCAAAAGGGGGTACGCTGGAGCGCGTGACTAACTGGTGTATGATCCTTCCTGGCTACGGGTTCTGTCAGAGTCGTTTCCATGGATGGCGAACGTGGAGTGGATCAATGGTTGGTTTGGATGATGGGATGTCAATGATGCCGAAACCGTTGGTCATGATCGGCGGCGGTGAGAGACGTCTAGATCGGTCACTTTTGACAGGACCTACTAAGTAGTATCGAGGATTGAAGAAAACGGGGACCAGCGCCTCGGGCACGGGTGATCAGCTGACGATTATTTGGAGCGGAGTATGTATGTCGGGCTTTCTTCTTTCTACGAAGGATAAGCAACCTAACATATGGCGGCTTGGACATGGCGAGACTCGATGAATGGTCTTCTTGTTAGCCAACGTTCTCCGAGGAATCGTGCCACGACAATTTCGGCGTTCTTGTCGATGCTATTACCATTCACTGGCAGCTCTCCGTCGACGTCGGTAAGTGTTGTAACACGCCACGAATTCACCAGAGCATGAAACGAATTGTAATATGTACCCTGTAGTCACCGCTCCGACATGCGGCACTGCTTCCAGAATCGGCATGTCATATGCTGTCATATGTCAATCATGCGGTAGAGTAGTGCGAGTCGTCTTACCGCCCATATCCCATCATCCTTCGAGTTCATCCAACAAGACGAGTGTCTCTTTTCTGACATTGACGTCAAATAGTGAGTGGGATCGCAGGTGGGTACCAGCGGGCTGGGGGGTATTGCCGTGTCGCACCTCTCCAGAAGTTCATTGGCAGTCACAGCATTGTCTTTTGCGTTTCGCATGTCATCTCGTTAGCCACCCCTGTCCGAGGTAGGTTTTTAAACGCGCCTCGACGTGTCGACAGCCCCCCCACAATTCCTCGTTCTCTCCCCCGTTTGCCACTCCCGTGCTCGCTCTGCGACACTCGTTTTTCATTCAAACCACCCCAGTGTCTTTGCACGAAGGAAAGAAAGAATGGACATGAACAACACAAGCTCGTCGGGGAGCAACTCGACGACCGTCACAGTCAAGTCCAGCATGACGCCCTTCCTGCACTTTGGCCCTGACACCATCCTGTTCTCTTCCTGGTCCCCCTCGACCGTCGGTGCGCTCGCCGGTGCGTGCATCGGCTTGGTAGTATTAGCCATGTTGGAACGCCTTTTGGCCGCCGTGCGACGTGCGCGCGAGTTTCGCTGGCGAACTCGGTGTGTGTCATGTTCTTTCACTCGGGCCGTATTGACGGGGGGCGCATCGCTATATCCAGATCTGGCGGACAGGGCGACAAGGGCGACGATTTTGTGCCCCGCGCCAGAGTCGTCCCTCCGTTCATATTTTCGCGCGAGCTCTCGCGAGGCGCTTTACAAGCATTGCAGTCGACGCTGTCGTACGCGCTCATGATGGTCGTCATGTACGTTCGTCTTTCCCGTTTTTGCCTTGTACGACGACGCGATGGACTGACTGAATTGCGCGCGGACGTGCGACGAACAGGACGTTCAACGGTGCCTATGTCATTTCGATCATTCTGGGCCTTGGGATTGGGGAGATGTTGGTTGGACGGGTTGGGCGGTATGAGGAGGATGGATGTACCGGGCATGGAACGTACTGAGCGTGGTCGAGGACATTGTTTTCTTCTTTCGATCGTCTCCTTTTGTCTCTCTCTCCAGCTCTGTCTGTCTGTCTGTTTCTTTCTTTCTTCCTTTTCTGTGTATGCTGCGCATCACCTGAGATGGACAGAGCACTCAGCAAATACCCAGAAGCGTTGGGGTTTTTAATTATCATCGATACCAAAGTCATTCGCATTCGCACTTTATTTATGTATCATTGAGGTAAGCGTGCCCAGACTGAAATAGGATGTTGAGAGTTGTCTCTTGTCAACCAAGACTCGGCCCGTGACTCCCGTGCTACTAGGCGTGTTATGCCAAGTCAAACCTAGACCACCCACCGAGTCATATAGCAGGTTGTTTCTGTTCTGTAATTGAATCGTGTCGTTCAGGACGCCGAGTCAGATCCATCAACAAGTGTGGGTTGCATGTGGTAGCTCCGAGGACTCAGCGGTCTGCTTCGAATCCAGTAAACTGAGCATAGCAAAAACTGGAGAAAACATACCTGACCACTCTCCTCAGTCAACTTGGCATCGACGACCATGGGGCGTGAGTCCTACATGCGCCCGCCGCCATCCAAGGACCGTTGCGGAACTTTTTTTTTTTTCCGATACCGTGCATCAACGGGATCACCCGTTCAAACACGACACAGTAGTAGCTCCGTGCCCCCCGAAACGCTTGATCATCAATTGATGGGATGTATGCCCCCCTCTTTTTTTTTTTGTTCTTGTTCCTTCCGGATCCCGCGAATGTATAGTGGCGGCACGTGCGGTGCCCGAGTCGCCGGGCGTCAATGCTCAAACATTTCTTCAAGTTGGAGTACGACGACTGTAAAGAGATGTCAAGCTATGCACAGGTGAGTAACGAGTGTAGGTAGATCAACTACGGGATGGCTCACCTCTAGTCGACGGACGTCGTAGAGGAGAGAGTCGAACGAGCGTCGCGCGTGTACGGTGCCGTGTCCAAAATTAGGAAACGTAGTAGTGTGCGTACCATATACTAATCGGACAGGCCTTTCTTCAGCGGGCCGGTTCTTCTTTCCTTTGAACGGGTCTAGCCCTTCCAGAGTGCTTGGTCCGCAGTTTTGTTTGCCGTCGCGCGGCGACTCGTCCGAGTCACGTCCTGCATGATACGAGACGTATCCTCTGTGCCGAACGCGACAATGTGCGACAACTCGGAAGTGAAAGATCGATGCTCCACAACCACGTTGTCTGTCTTGGCGAGCGGCATGACCCGGACGCCATGGTTGACGTCAAGGATCAAAAGAAAGAAGAAGAAGAAAAAAAAAACACCTCTTCGACGCCAGTGACACACACACCAGCACCGTGGCGCATCAACATGTGTATATGTACCTTGGTCCGCCAACGCGCATCCACCGACCGAACCAATGGTATCTCGCGATCCTCGCAGTGCACGATCGTATCGCTTCGTAGCGAGCGTCTTGTGCGCACTGCGATCACTTGTCGAGGCTTGGACGCCGGCATCCGAGTCGCCGATCGATGTGTAGCCGTCCGCGCGCAGCAGCACGTTCGTCGTATCGAGTCGGGTGTGCATCCCGAACGGGCCGGTGTCCCTGAGTACCGTCGACGTTCCGTCGGGATTGCCAATCTGAGAGTCGTTGAGTTTACGTGGTCATGTTTCTATGCCCTTTGAATGGCCAATCGACTCTAAGCGTGCCCAAATTAATGAACTGTCTAAATGGGACGTCATTA
Source organism: Xanthoconium separans (assembly GCA_038089695.1). NCBI lineage: Eukaryota > Fungi > Basidiomycota > Agaricomycetes > Boletales > Boletaceae > Xanthoconium > Xanthoconium separans. The sequence goes on along the minus strand of JBBPLG010000159.1, from coordinate 32,007 downwards.
TGGCCCCATAATGGTCCACTTAAACTGTAGATGTGTATGCGCGTGCTGCGTACATAGGTTGAATGTGATATTTGAACCGCCCGGGCCCGTAGTCGGCACGCACGCGTGCCCCGGTTCGCGCAAGCGCCAAGGGCGGGCGTGATTCAGGCCCGGGGGCCACGGTTGAACCCGAATGCGCTATCCCGTCGGAACGCACTGCAAACCTGCGTGTTCTGATGATGCGAAGAAAAGAGAGGTGTGATGCGTCGTGATTCGTGATCGTGACAGGTAAGTCAGTACCGTCTGATTCTTCGAGGTGATGGACCTAACGCGGCACCATGCAGGGACAACACAACGTGCGTCGATAATCGACTTGGTTACTTGAGTGGCGCTGTCATCGACGCGATCAGCGCAAGTGTGCGCACTTCCCACGTGGGGTGCTTTGTATGTACATCGACGACAGAGTCATCATGCGAAGTTTTTCTTTTTCGAGGAAGATGATCCTGTTGATACGAGGCGGTCTTGTCAGCAAAGCGCGTATGCGTACGTACCAGATCGAGGAACAGACCCGGGGAATGAACGCGTCCAGAGTGATACGCTAGCGATATGTGGACGATGGCGTTTGCGATGGCCAACGTCCCCTTTCGCATGTATGCCTCTCGAGGAATGCCTGAGAACGGGTTCATACGAATCGAGGGTCGCGATCGCTCATCGATTGGACTGATGATCTATATGTGAAACCCTCCGTTTCACGCACAGAACGATGTGATGCGGCCGAGACGGCGGGTGATAGGGGGGCAGGAAGCGCGACCGCCGAGCCCAAGTCACGCGATGAACTTGAAAGAGAGTGCAGCATGGCATCGACGTTCATCCCGTGTTTATCCAAAAGGCCATTGAAAGTCGACGACGCTTAGTTCGTAGAGGGAAATCATTTTTTTTTACTTGTCGTTAGACGGGGCGATGGAATGTCTGAGGGTGTGACCCGCCTTCCCAGAAGACGCCGGCGAAACTTGTTCAACGTCTCGTAGGTGTGGCAATGACGATCGAAATGGTATGTCAGAAACCTGCACGGCCCTGGAATGTCTGATCAGCGAGGCCCGTCCCGATTCCAGTCGTCTCTCAAAAAACAAATGCCTTTGCAAATCCAGCATACTCCTCGTTTAGGTGCTTTTTTCTCGGAGGGGTTTCTCGGAGGGTTTTTCCCGAGCCACAGGTCGTCCTAATGGACATAATTACATGTCAGCATGTCTCGAAAAGTAACTTCAAAAGAACAGTCTGGAAACGTCTAGATGGCAGGATGTCGGTATCGGTGATAGGCCTCTCGCCGCACCCGAGCTTCTTCCGTGCGGGACGCGTCGGACAACGTACATACTTGATTAGTAGCATGATATGGGTCTGGGCGTAAACACGAGGCGGCTCCGTGGCGGCGGCGGCGGCGGCGACATGGTTGCTTCGTCGCGATGGCAATCCGAATTTTGTCTGAGTCAGGGCTGTCCCATTCTAGGTCATGTGTGGCCATTTGGAACAACGAGAGGCATGCCGCAGCATCGTCGAAGTCTTCGTCAAAAATTGTTACGGTATACCGGCCGGGTTTCATGACAACGATATCACGATCATCCCGCGTTCGACCACGTCAACAAAGCATCCGATCGTGAATGGTTCTAAACTCGAGGATGGTCGTCTCATCTCGGAAAAGATAGGCAAGCTGACAAGGCGGCAGAGAACGGATCCAGGGGATGCGATCAAAAGGGGGATGTACTGGATGGTAGGATGATAGTACAGTAACTTCAACGGGACACCTGTGTGGGCTCGGAAAAGTTAGGCAGGCTAGAGTTGTTGTCAGGACGGCAAAGCACGGGAAGCAACAAGTTAAATGGGGCACTTGGTTCCCGGATCCCTAATGAGCTTGTGCTTCAGGAAAACATATGTGATGAAACTCAAAATAGACTTTGGAATTCGAGTTTGAGACTTGACGGCCAACCAGGTTGGCTCCTCTGTATTAGCGTCAATCATTCAATGGGATGGTAAGGATGCTATTAAATACCCACAACCTCGATCTAGTATGCGTTAGGGTACGGTTAAACTGGGCTTTTCTGATCTATCACTGTCCCTGAAACCAAGGGGGAGAACGTTCGGGACTTGTGCGCCAAGTCTGGATGCTAGAATCTGTTCTAATTATGCCATACACCCTCGTCGATATAGAAAGGCGGTTCCATGGTAGATTGCCTATTAAAATTGAATGGGGTTTCGCTAAACAGCTATCTATTTGATCCGGCGCCGAGTTTGTATGGACAGGACACTGAAACTTGAACAGTATGCCTGGGTGTTCCGACTCGGTAAAAAAAAAAACATACCCGTCATTGATCTAAAGATAAATTTCGGCAAGTCGTCAGACCTGTTGGGACAAGGATGTTGAACATTCACTGCGCTGAATCTGGATGCGGCTGAACTGGAGGAGTGAATTCTAGCTTTCGAGGTGCTTGAACCTAGTACTCACACCTGTAGGGTTACGTCCCATGCCCGTGGATGGTTATTCGGGCTCAGGTTAAGATGGGTCACTGAGGCCGGACGTTCCGACTCGGGGTCAATCATTCGATATAAAAGTTTAACACTCACGAGACTCAATCTTACGTCTGGGATAAAATTGAGACCTGAATACCGGCACTGGTGTCTGCAGAGCCTTCATTGAGACACTCGTCAAAGATAAAACAGGTTTCCAAGATGGCTGGATCCAATCTAGGCCGTGGACATACATAGCACATGATCTGAGTGACATCCGGGGTTAAACTGAGTTGTGGAAAGCAAGTCTGGGCGTGCTGGCCCGGTGTTTATTGATATTGTTTCGCGGAAGCGAGACCATCCTCAGGGTACTATACTTTCTGTCGCAGACAACAGGGTAATGGGTTCTAGACGTCAAACAACTACCGGGCTAATCTGGATAGTACCCGGGCTTGCTTGGGGGGTGGATTACAACTCGGTGGCAATCATTCGGTGTGCCTGTCGCAGTAAAACAAGGGACCCAGTATGAGTTCCCTATGTGGTACTGCAGGATTGGTGAAGTCTAGATACTAAACACTCACCAATGCTAATCACGCGGCCGATTTTTGTGGTCCAAAGTGGAAGGAAAGCAATGTGATCGCCTCTTCTCAGACTCGGGTAATGGAATGCAGTGCAAATGAGGACCGTGCGCGTTGCACCGGGACGGGAAGAAAGTGATTTGGAAGCGGCGTGAATATGGTGTGACTTGATCGTGTGGGGCAAGGGTAGAAGATGAGGCGCTCGGTCGGAACTTGCGGTGGAGGTGCGATGCTAAGTAGATCAAGATCACATCCGCCGCATGGGAAGTTGGAGGGTGAGTGCATGGCGGCGGTGCACGGTGCGCCGCAACTATTGGACCAAAACAGGGGCCATGTATGACGGAATCAGTCAGAACGTTTGCTGTTAAAGGTCAGGACTTGTTTGAGCGGTACACCGTTTTGATCCGGAATTGGGAAATCAAAAGTCACGAGGGTACTGTCAACGTTTCACTACCATTAAACACGAAATGCGAAGTGTTTCAACTTGCACCAAAGACGAGGATGTAGGAGTATGTGCTGAGCGTGGAGTTCAAGCGGAAGATTTAGAGTGGGTCTAAAAGTAGATGCCTTGACACGCAAAAATGGGCGTGTGTGTAGTGGGTTTATGTCCCGGAACAAGCGCCGTCCACACATTCAAGGACGCGTTTTGAGTTGAGAAGCTCCTGTGGGATCATTCTTGCTGTAAATTTTGATTCACTTGAAGGGGGAACGGAACTTCAGGACAGGGTCTCCACCGCAGAAAACCGGCTTGTATTGTCCCCATCTCTTGGGAACAGAATACTAGTCATTGAAGCCACCATCATCCGATCACGAACGTGTGCTTCCTTGTTCGGTCAAGCTGTTCTCGGCATGGAAATGATGGGCACTGTCGGCGGTTACGCTGCGCGGCTCCCGCAGTATTCTGACCCAAATTATTCAGGGTGTCGAGTCTTCGATAGACTTGGTCACGGTACAGATGGCAGTCTAGGTGTCGTGTGCATGTTCGACGATCCGCGGCTTGCCCTGCCTTGCCAATTGCCAATTACGGAATGGCAGGGGATGTGGGGTGTAAATAGCAAATTATTCCCACGATGAAATTCGATGAGTGACTTCTTTCCTTGTTGCTCCTTTTTCCCCGCACATCATCTTCGCCTTCCGCTTCCATCTTGTTTTTAAAAGGCCGTTCACTCGTTCCCCTTCTTTTTTTTTAGATTTATACCCTCCCTCAGTCATATATAAAACCTCAACTTTTGTCACAATGTTACTTTCTCCCCACTCAACTATCGACCCTTTCTCATTCCCAGAACACCAGCAACCCTCTTCTCCTATGGACACACTCCCAAATCCGTGGGGTACTTTCTTCAATGTCCCTCACCACCCTGGCGATCGTTATGACTCCCCTGATGCTCGCCCTTCTCAACCGGATCTTGATCAGCAAGCATCCCTAAAACTCCTCTGTGAAGAGTCCAGCTCGTCCGATTCCTATCTATTCCCACAGACACAGGAAGCCAACATCTCTCCCGCAGCAATGTTTCTGGCCGCATTCACCCCGCTCACACAATCACAGCCTACTCAGATGCCCGATGATGAGGGTGAGATGGTGGCTGGCTACACCCTAGGCCCGGTCATCGGCCACGGGGGCTTTTCCACCATCAGACGCGCATTTTCTCCTTCAGGCGGCGTTGTCGCGATCAAGATCGTGAGGCGATCGGATGTTGAAAGACAAAGCGATCCATCCTTGGCGAGAAAACGTCTCGACCACGAGACCGAGATCTGGTCCTCTCTCAGCCACGAGCATATCCTCCCTCTCTTCTCCACAGAACACACACCTTTTGCTGACTTTTATGTCACACTCTTGTGTCCCGCGGGCTCGCTTTTCGATATCCTCAAACGGGACGGCACCCCCGCTTTACCTCATGACGACGCCGGAATGATGTTCCGCCAAGTCGTCCGAGGTGTACGATACCTGCATGAAGTTGCAGGATATGTCCACAGAGACATCAAACTTGAAAACGTTCTCGTGGACGAAATGGGCGTCTGTCGGATTTGCGACTTTGGTCTCACTCGCAAAATAGGCGAGTCAGACGACGAGTACCGCGCGGATGACCACGACGGCGCTCCCATTCATCGCCACCGCTCCGCCATCCACCATACCGTCCGACAATCAAAAACCAAGTTGCCTTCCCATGCGTCCATTTTGCGTCACGTGCCTCGCCGTCATCGCATCTCCACTCCTGTTGGCGACAACTCCATGGCTCCCGTTCATCCAGCTCACGCATTTCAGCCGGGCTCATTACCATACGCTGCACCAGAACTTTTGTCCCCACCATCGCCTGGTAGGCATCACGGTGCAAACCCGGCACAAGACATGTGGGCGCTAGGGTGTCTGCTTTACGCAGTACTCACCGGTCGACTTCCTTTTTCTGACCCGTTCGAGCCAAGATTGACGATGAAGATTTTGCACGGTGAGTAACAAGGTATATGTCCCCTCTTTCACTCATGTACTCTTTGCAGGCGTGTATGACATGCCAAGTAATATTGGTCGCGGAGCAGCTCGTGTATTGAATGGATGCCTTGATCGCGACGTTCGGCACCGTTGGACCATTGCGATGGTAGATGACATAGCCTGGGACATCGGTTTGGGAGGCACTGATGAAACATCTGTGGCACAAGCGGACGATTTTGAGTTCGTAGATTGCCATCAGCAACCCTGCACTTCGACGCGTCGCCGGTCGCGATCACCTTCATGCGACCTCCCATCCCTTGGTCGTCCTACCTCTCGTCCGCGCAGGTCCCTTTCTCGTACCTCTGTCACGACTTCTAGTTCTTTCTCGACTAGAAGTACGAGCCGGAGCGTATCCAGACCGCGAGCCGCATATTTACCGGTTGCGACCGCATGCGACGATGTTGAGCATGCCCCTGCATCTATGAATTGCGGTGGTTCAACTCCTATGTCGCCTACGTCGCTTGTTGAACGAGGCCGCAGCCCGAAAAAAGCAGATCCGCGACAAAGCAATCGCTTTGCTCCTTCAATAGGGGCTTCTACAACACGATCTGACCTTGTCTGCGAGCCTAGTCGTGGACGAGAGATGTATTCTGCTGCAGATGTATTGGATAACACTGCTCGTTGGGCGTCTGCGTTAGGACTGAACACCATTGCAGAAGTTACCACGCATTTTAATGCGTCATCGCCAGCGATACAGAAACTGCGCACGATACTGCGCAGCACACAGTATTCCAGGGCAAGTAAAAGAGCTGAGAGTGCACCTCCAGTATCGTCTGCGTGGACCACTCGCCGACCTCGCACGAGTGTCAAGGATGATGCGTCATTGAGACTTGGAGAGTCTGCTTGCGCTGGGCACACGTTCCTTCGTGAGCCTAGCATCGCACCGATCCCTATCGCCCGCAAGAATGGTACGCGCAGCCGCAGTGTGGGCTACGAACTCGCACATCAGCCTTACTGAAGTTGCGGCGCCTCTCATTGTTTGTCTGTGCTTGTCCAATTTCGGCCCTCGATCGACGAACTGCTTCTGTGAGTCTCACTTGTGATAGACGCGCCCGACGCGTTTGTCTTTTGGTTCATTTCAGTGATTGCATGTGCTTATGAACCAATCTTTTCCCTGTATATTTTAGTCTCAATAGCAATGTATGCATACGGCATTGTGATGTCGGCACACCCCACACTTTTTTTTTATCACACTCACCTGTCCATCTCATACGCTCTCCCTTCACTGTTTTCCTCTAACACGCACTCACCCTCACTCTTTCACTTTAATCATTATGGACCTCGCCTCTCGGATCTGGTTCAATGGCATTCACGTCTGTTTCTTGAACAAAACTTTTCTGATTCCTCTGATTCTCTTTTTTTATCTGCTCACGACATGGTGTACTGTACTGGCAGTAATGATTATCATTTTTTGGACCAAGACATCACACAATTTTTGAAAAGTGTATTGTATCAGATTCAACAAATGTTACCCTGTAGTGTACTGACGATCAGGCATGTATTGGAACTCCAAAGAATGTTTCGTGCTCAACAATCAACCAGTCGCAGCTTGAATGGTGGGCAAGACGCAAAACTTGGTCGAACTACAGATGAGAAAATGTTATGTAATTTCTTCCCACGTAGACACATCTTCAAATTTCTTGGTCTGTCCCATGTCCAGGAACAAGGTAACCTTCTTAGCGAACCAACACAATGTGAATCCCACGGACAGCAGCTGTGTTTTCAACCATCATGCCAGAACTGTACGACCCAGAGTCCCCGCCGGAACACTTCTCAGACACCAAAGTGATCGCGTTGCAGACTGCTTTGCATGAACGTAACCCATTCTGCAGTGGGATATGTGCAGTTCCCGATCATCAGCGGTTTCTGTATTACATTCACGATGACCTTTCTCGGTGAGGCCATTCTCCAAGCTTCTGGGACATGTCTGAGCAAACTTTGCATAGCCGCATTGATTTTTCTAATTCTGGAACAGCCGAGCTTGAGGCATTGTATCGCGCCTGTAAGCCTGCAGAATTTGGTCGAAACGGGGAGAATGTTTTCGACGAGTCATATCGGAAAGCGGGGAAGATGGATCCAATTTCGTTTTCAACGCTGCTTGATCCACGCAGTCTCAGAATCTGCGAGCAGGTATCAAAGGTATTGCTTACTCAGGGCTTCACGACGATGGATACGGAGTTGTACAAGTTGAATGTCTACGGTGAGCGCTCTGATAAGCAATCATTACGTCGTTTTGATCCCAAACCACACTACCCCGTAGGAAAAGATGATTTCTTCAAGGCTCACAAAGACACACCACGGAGCCAGGATATGTTTGGATCATTGGTTATCGTCCTTCCAGCTGCCCACGAAGGTGGTCAACTCGTGCTGCGACACGGTGAAAAAGAATGGACCTTCGACTTTGCAGAGAAATTTGCGACTGCAACTGAGCCTTCAGTTTGCTTTGTTGCGTTCTTTGGTGACATCGAACACGAGGTCCTACCAGTCACATCGGGTTATCGCGTGACGCTCACTTACAACCTCTACCATAAACCTATCCACCCTGGCGCGTCGTTCATCCCCACACCCTCCCACGTCCAACTCAAACAAGCGTTGATCGATCTGATCAACGACAAGTCGAAATTGCCGAATGGCGGATATCTAGGATTTGGTCTCGCCCACGAGTATGTCCACACGCGTCCCAAACAGCTCGAGCCTTTGTTGGGTCAACTGAAGGGATCGGACCGCGCGCTCGCAAATGTGTGCGATGCGCTGGGTCTGCGATATTCCCTCAGGTTCCTCTATCTCGGGCCTTTTGGCCAGGCATTGAATCTCGTCACCACGAACGAACTCGATCTGAAGTATGCGGATGGTCTGGATTCTGACACAGTCTCCATCATGCGTGCCCTCCGAGGCTTGAGCATAGAGCAAGCCGAAGCGGTTGATCTCATCGGGACGCAGTGGCGATTTAATCCAGGTCTGTTGGAGTTGCAATACACGCTCCACGATTGTCTGCATGATCCTGATTCTGGTGAAATCAGAGGGGAGGTTCTGGATTGGGGATCGACGTTGAGACGGATTGTCAGGGAACCTATCACTGAGGTGCTGGAGGTGACAGCGATGGCGTCGTCGGTGAATATCGAATATCCGGCCATCATGACGTATGGCAACGAGCCGGAGCTGGACTTCTTCTATGGGACTGCATGCATGCTGGTCACTGTCGACCCGGCAGAGTCGCGAACGCTTCTGGTCATGTAATGCTTCAAAGTCACGCGGGGAGTAGACAAGTTGAATGTCTATATTAGATGAAGGCTTTGATGTGCTCTTCTGAAACACAAATGTATGTTGGGAAAAGTGGATATGTGGGATTCGGTCACGTCCACGACCTTGTCCACCACGTGGGCCACGTCACTGCTCGAACAGCTGTTTTGCCAGTTGAAGGGATCAGACCGCGCATACTTGCAGAGATGTACGACGCGCGGTGGTTGAACCTCGTCCGAACCACGAACGAATTCGACGTCAAGTATATGACGCTGGAGTGATGGCCAGTGAGTTCACTACCTCATGCGCGCACTCAGGCCTTAGGGATCCAACCATCGATCAAATCGAGACCGTCGATCTCGTCGGGACGCCGACGGTGAGGCGTTTGATCCAGGCATACTCGAATTAGAAATGGCGGTCGATAGCTATGGAGAGCTGGTGCATCCTGACCCCAATTCGGGTGACCTCAAATACTGTACGTACCCATATGTCGCTGTGAAGCGTGGACTCCACAGTCCAATCTGGCCAACCTAGAGCATGATGGGAACGATAACGTATGGAGGAAAAGTAGCAATCCGAAAACACAACTTCGACATGCTGATTGAAAGCTATCGAGCCATACCTAAGAAGTCTGCAGTCGAATCTTTGGGGGAAAACACTGCTACACGTCCATTTTCATAACTACACCGCAGCACGCGATTGTGAGTTTGTCGGCTCTAGCGCGATCAATATGCACGCGGTCCCATAAAAGTAGTCCAAGTCTGCCTCGTTTCCGTACGCTATGAACGAGACCTTGACGTCCACAGACGATTTCATTGGCGTGACCTCCAATACCTCCGTGATCGGGTTCCTATAATACGGTTTCAACCACGAGCCGTAATAGTTGAAAATATAGTCCACGAAAAGTCTTGGTTCGAATGGCCATGGCCCTCCAACGAGATTGATACCTTCGACTTGCTCGATGGTCAACCCAACGAGGGCCTTGTTGAGATATTCGCTGGACGGCGGATCGTCAAAGTCCAGACTCCTCCCGCTCGCGTCAAGGACGACGGTGCTGAGGAGGTTCAGCCTCGGGTCACTGATCTCGCGGTAGAATAACCGAAGAGAATAACGAAGGCCAAGCTCATCGCACACATCCGCCAGCGCACGATCCGATCCTTTCAGCTGGCCTAACAATGGCTCGAGCAAGTTACGCCCTGTGTGGACATACTCGTGGGCAAGACCAAATCCCAGATACCCGCCATTGGGGAGGACCGACTTGTCGTGTACTAGATCGACCAGAGCTTTTTTGAGGTTGAGCTGGAACGGAGTGGGGATCGATGAGAACATGCTGAGATGCGTAGGTTTGTGGTAGAGATTATAAGTGAGCGTAACGCGATAACCCGAAGTGATGGGCAAGACCTCGTGCTCGATATCACCATAGAATGCGACGAAGAAGACGGAGGGTTCTGCAGCAGTTGCAAATTTGCTGGCGAAATCTAGTGTCCAATTCTTCTCACCCTGACGAAGTACGAATTGGCCACCCTCGTGAGCTGTGGGAAGGATGATCACCAAGGACCCGAACATGTTCTGGCCTCGTGGTGTATCCTTGTGAGGCTTGAAAAAATCGCCCTTTTCTGCGGAGAATTTAATTTCAAGACTGATAGAGAAATCAGCAATCAGAGTGCTCACCGTAGACGTTCAGCTTGTATAACTCCGCGTCCATCGTAGCGTGGGCCGGAGTGAGCAACGCCTTCGATACCCGCTCGTGGATTCCGAGCGTGCGCAGGTCCAGCAGCGTCGAGAAGGAAGTGAGATCCATCTTCCCCGCTTTTCTATACGACTCGTCAAGTACGTTCTCTCCGTTCCGGCCAAATTCGGCCGGTTTGCAAGCGCGATACAATGCTTCGAGGTCGTTCTCCCCAGCGTTTGGGAAATTGACGCGACTATGCTAGTCAGACATGATATCCGATTCAGCAGAGGTCAAAGGTAGCTTACTGATAGAGGCCACCATGGGTGTAGTATAGAATACGCTGATATGCAGGAACCGTGCAACTCCCACTATAGAACGGGTCGCGGTTGGACAACGCGGTCTGCAATGCGGTTACTTTGGGGTAAGGCGTGCGGGAAGTCATTATGAGAAGATCTGGTGGTGGTGTGATGTTGGATTTAGGTTTAGGGGCTCATCGTGTCATAGCGCGACTCGGAGGAATTTCAACTCCACGGCTTTCTCGTCCCCTGCGCTACGCGATGGACAGATACATTAGGACCTTAGACAAAGAGCATGATGTATTGAGTGATTGGATAGAATATATTAATACCACCTTTTATTTTGTAGCCAGGTCGTTCCTGCGAAAGGCCTTGCAGCACAAGTTAGGCCGAATTAGCGAGTTATATGAAGAACTGCCATCCAATCTTGCCACACAACGATTTCAGTGGGCACTCTTGGCATATTTTCCAAAGTCCTGCGCCGCATATCAGACCACGCTGAGTGCATGGAAACGGGGGAGAGCAAAATTCATAGAATTCCCATAAGAACTTGCTAGCATGTGAAGTTGCGAAAGTCTATATAGGTTTTATCAGCGAACTGACATTGAATTGGGCTAGAATCTCATCGTCCCAGTTTCTTTGGAGCTGCCATGTCTTCCCTTGAGTCTCGGCCGGGGATAAATTCCCAGCAGGTACAGTAGATTTTTTCAGAGCTTATATACTTATGCTTCGAACCTTACTGTCGCATGGTAGAGATATAGAGGAAAACGCAGTCAGTGACTGGGGTGACCAGTGTTTGTCCGTTATTATTCCCACGCCCGTCAGTTCACACAACGGTATGCCCCAAGTGTGTTCACGGATATACAATACATACAGTATCCATAGTACACGCTCACTTCATGCGTTCACACAGCGGAGCCCAGTCCAAGGACATAGTATTATTTGACACGAACCAACTTGTAATTGCATCTTCCAATCTCATCTATTACGACGTACTTGGAGTCCATCTTTACAACTCAATGATTTGGCGTGACTCTGCTGGCCCCACTTGAATCAGCATGCACGCGGTCCCATAAAAGTATCCCAATGAGGCCTCGTTTCCATATGTCACCCACGTAACCTCCAACACCTCCGTTACTGGGGTCTTGTAAAACGCTTTCAACCACGACTCATCCTCCTCTAGAGATTCCGGATCGAATCGACACTGCGCTCTAACGAAATTGATGCCTTCGACTTTCCGGATCGTCTTGCCGTCCAGGGCTTGTCCAAGATACTGAAGGTCTGGGGAGGACTCGTAGGCCATTTCGTCACCATTGTACACGCAAAGTTCATCGGCAGAGATAAGGTTGAGCTCCATGTCAGTGATCCCACGATAGAGCAGTTTGAGAGAATAAGGAAGACCAAGCTGATTGCATACGTCTGCTAGTTCAAGGTCTGATCCCTTCAACTGGCCGTACAAAGGATTAACCAAATCGTCCCCGTCGTGGACATACTCGTGTGCGAGACCGAATCCCAGATATCCACCATTGGGGAGTATTAACTTGTCGTTCAAGAGATCCGCCAATGCTTTCTTAAGACTGAGGTGGAACGGAGTAGCAATCGAAGTAATGTGGTGGGTCGGCCCACGATAGAGGTTATATGTGAGGGTGACGCGGTAACCTGATGTGACGGGCAAGACTTCGTGCTCGATATCACCGTAGAATGCAGCGAAGCAAACTGAGGGTTCCGCAGTCGCAAACTTGTTGGCGAAGTCGAGCGTCCACTCTTTTCCACCCTCACGAAGTATGAATCGACCACCTTCGTGCATTGTGGGAAGGACCACGACGAAGGACCCGAACATGCCCAGACCCCTTGGCGTGTCCTTGTGAGCCTTAAAAAAGTCGCCCATCCCTACCACAAATAAATTCGAAACCGACGGAGAATCAGCAATCCGAGTACTTACCATAGACATTCAACTTGTACAACTCCATTTCCATGGTCGAATGGGACGCAGTGAGCAACGCCTTTGACACCTTCTCGTGGATTCCGAGTCTGCGTGGATCCAGTAACGTCGCAAACGAAATGAGATCCAGCTTTCCAGCTTTCCGATACGACTCGTCCAAAACATTCTCCCCGTCACGGCCAAACTCGGCTGGTGTGCAGGCACGATACAAGGCTTCGAGGTCGTCTACCCCAGCGTTGGTGAAGTCAACACAACTACGCACTATTCAGACGACACACTTGACTCAGAAGAAGTCCAAAAGGACTCACCGGAGTAGACCGTCGTGGTTATAGTATAGGATACGCTGATAATCAGGGATGGCGCATGTCCCGCTGCAGAACGGGTCGCGGTCGCACAATGTAGCCCGCAATCTGATTAGTCTGAGGTCAGGCGGGGAAGGCATAGATAATGAGGAGAGGAACGTATGCTCACGTCACTCTTATAGGATCTCTACTTGTCACTGTTTGCACTCCGCCGGCCATCGGGGGAGGCATTGATCTGAACAACGCCGTTTGCTGCTCCTGAACCCCTGAAATTCGATTCCCGCGGAAACACGTATTAATCACAGGCCTGCAGTTCTGATACGGTGGACAGGTTGTATGACTCGACCAGACAGATCTGACCCGATAAAAAGCGAGCGTATATACGCGCTAACGTTTCGCTTACCAGTCCATTTCACCCACCGCGGTGGCATGCTCGAGCTGGCAAATCAGGAGAAATTCGGATGTGGGTCAAGCCACTTTTACTGTAACAAAAGGATGAAAAAGATATGCAAAGGAGATACCGGGGAATTCATGGTTCGAAACCAACGAGACATGACTCGACTCCCGACCCCAAATTGTTCAAGTTAACTCCGGGTAGATATTGGTTCGAGTCACGGAGGAAAAACACGTTGTCGTTTGACCTTCTGGGCTAATAATGAGCATCGCGTCGTTTGAGAGCTTCGATGGCAGTCGTGACTCGACAGGTCGCGATTGTTATGTAATTAGATGATGTAATCAACAAACCATCCTGTTTTGGACACTCCTTCCAACAAGGACCCTGGTGTTGGTGCCTCGCCTATCAACGTAGGTGAGTTGGTGGGGTTTGTCTCTGATACATATTGAGAATGAACCTACAGGTCGCCGGAGTCTATCAAAGGAAGCAGATCACTAAAGCCGAGTTTCTGCTCGCACACTGGACGCCGCAAAAAGCTTATATGGACACGGCGCAGATTCTGAAAGATCCACCCTTTACCCACTCAGTCACTTGCCATTTCTCGACCTGCCTGCAGGCAGGGGTGTGCGTGGTAAGCGAAGCTCCATATCGTACGTGTTCGTTTCTGGGCTAGGAAGCTCTTTGCTAATATACCAAGACAGTCGTATCCATTGTCGAGTCAGACAGAATCCACTGGCTCGATTGGGATGTGCGCGAGGTGGATATTGGTGACTCGGATTAACACATAATTTCGACAAAACCTCGTTGCAAGGACACCCCAATGCGGAATCCAATATCGCTAGAAATCTCCTATTTAGCTGACGGCGACTAGGAGGACCCATCTAAGCCCAATCATACTCCCTCAGCATGCCTCCACGCAAAAAATTCCAACCAAAACACTTCTCCAACCCCAAAGTGATCGCGTTACAGACTGCTCTGCGCGACCGCGACCCGTTCTACAGCGGGAGATGCATTATCCCAGACTTTCAGCGTGTCCTCTTCTACACTGATGGTCACGTTCCTCGGTGAGCCGCTTTGCTCGGAAGCTTCACAAGTCGAGCATCACGCCTGACTTTAAGCTATGCGTAGTTGCATCGATTTTTCCAGCGCTGGAGCGGACGACCTCGAAGCGTTGTATCGTGCTTGCAAACCAGCCGAGTTTGGTCGTAACGGCGAGAATGTGTTGGACGAGTCATACAGGAAAGCCGGGAAGCTCGAACTTGGCTCTTTCGCGACGCAATTGGATCCACGCAGGCTCGGAATTTACGACCAGGTATCAAAAGCGTTGCTCACCAAGTGCCATCAGACGATGGACGCGGAGTTGTACAAGTTGAACGTCTATGGTAAACGCTTTCCTTACCGACTTGTTAATTGTCTTACCCATTGTTTCGCAGGCCAGGGCGATTTCTTCAAGGCGCACAAGGACACGCCACGGGGTGAGGACATGTTCGGGTCCTTGGTCATCATCCTCCCCACTGTCCACGAGGGTGGACAATTCATACTTCGTGAAGACGAAGAGCAGTGGACGCTCGATTTCGCCGACAAGTTTGCGAGCGCAGAGCCTTCCGTTTGCTTCGTCGCGTTCTATGGCGACATCGAGCACGAGGTTTTACCTGTCACATCAGGTTACCGCGTCACCCTCACCTACAATCTCTACCACAAGCCTACCCAACCCAGCACTTTATCGATCTCCACTCCGTTCCATCTCAACCTCAAACAAGCACTGGTCGACCTCGCAAATGACAAAGCTGTACTCCCCAACGGCGGCTACCTGGGATTCGGTCTCGTCCATGAGTATGTCCACACGGGTCGCAACTTGGTGGAGCCATTGTTGGGCCAGCTGAAAGGGTCGGATCGCGCACTGGCAAACGTGTGTGACGAGCTCGGCCTGCGTTATTCTCTCCGACTGCTCTACCGTGGGATCAGTGACAAGCGGCTGAACCTGATTACCACCAAGGAACTCGATGTGAGGGACCTTGTAGGGTGCTGCGAGTCTGACATGAGCTCGTCGCGGTATCTTCAAGAGTCACTCAAGAAGTTGACCATCGAGCAAGCTGAAGGCATCAATCTCGTCGGAGGGAGGTACCCCTTTGTTCCGCAGATCCTGGAGGAGGAATATGGTTGTTATACTTGGTTGAAAGGGTTTCACAGGACGCCAGTCACAGACGTGATGGAGATTACGAACATGAAGTCGTCGGTGGATATCACAAGCTCGTTTATGGTGTATGGGAACCAAGCTGAGATGGAGTACTTTTATGGGACTGCGTGTATGTTGATCGCTGTGGAACCAGCGGCGTCGCGCGATGTCCTTGGGATGTGAACATGTAATAGTACTCAGATACGTCCTCAAGTCGAGAGTGACAGTATGTAATAGCAGAGATCACTACGAGTTCTAATACCTATGGTATTTGGTGTGAGTTTGCGTTCTGCTCTCGCAGATAAACAGCCCAGTTGAGAGGTGTCACTCCAGTGATCTGTAGGATCGTTTGCAATAGATACTACACATGACACTACACAAACCCCCCAAAATCCCGCCGACATGTATGTACGAGAGGGTGGCAAATGTTTTACAGGACCATGGCGTACGGCAACGAATCGAAGTTGGAGAACTTTTATGGAGGCGTGCATGCTGATCAAAGAGAGCAGATCACCAGCACCATGAGTACTGTCATACCAAAGTACCATGGATAGAGCTCCCAATGATCTCTGCCATGAGTTATACTGTCACTCTCTGAATTGATCTGCGCATGGACCTTTGAAAGAGTACTGTCAGGGACAGCGCGCAAAGCTGCCGGTTGCACAGCGATCAACATGCACGCGGTCCCATGAAAGCACTCCGTCCTACTGGCACTTTGCAGGCTGTACACCTGGAACGAAGTTTTGCTATCCACCGACGATTTCATCCGCGTGATCTCCATCACCTCTGTGACCGGCGTCCTGTAAAACCCTCTCAACCAAGTATAATAACCATCATTGTCCGAGTCCTCCAGAGCTTGCGGATCAAATGGGTGCTGTCCTCCGACGAGAGTGACACATTCAGCCTGCTCGATGGTCAACTCCTGAAGTGCCTCCTCAAGATACCGCCACGAAAAGTAGTACCCAGCAAAGCCCTTCAGACCGAGTTCCTTGGTGGTCATCAGGTTCAACTTCCACTCACTGATATCGGGGTAGAATAGTTGGAGAGAATAGCGGAGGCCAAGCTCGTCGCACACGTCTGCCAGTGCGCGATCCGACCCTTTCAGCTGGCCCAACAATGGCTCCACCAAATTACGTCCTGTGTGGACGTACTCGTGGACGAGACCGAATCCAAGGTACCCGCCATTGGGGAGTATGGTTTTGTCATTCACGAGATTGATCAATGCTCGTCTGAGGTTGAGATGGGACGGAGTGACGATTGATAAAGCGCTGGGTTGGGTAGGCTTATGGTAGAGATTATAAGTGAGGGTGACGCGGTAACCTGACGTGACGGGTAAGACCTCGTGTTCAATGTCGCCATAGAACGCAACGAAGCAAACAGAAGGCTCTGCGGTCACAAACTTGTCGGCGAAATCAAGCATCCATTGCTCTTCGTTTCGACGGAGTATGATCTGGCCACCCTCGTGAGCAGTGGGAAGGATGATGACCAAGGACCCGAACATGTCTTCACCCCGTGGCGTGTCCTTGTGCACCTTGAAGAAATCACCCTGGCCTGCAAAACAATGAGTGAGAGAGTTGACAATGTGGTAAGCAGAGCGCGTACCATAGGCATTCAACTCGTACAGCTCCGCGTCCATCGTCTGGTAGCACTGGGTGAGCAGCGCTTTTGATACCTGGTCGTAAATTCCGAGGCTACGCGGATCTAACTGCGCAGAGAAAGAGCCAAGTTCGAGCTTTCGAGCTTTCCTATATGACTTGTCCAACACGTTCTCCTCGTTGCGACCAAAGTCGGCCGGTTTGCAAGCATAATACAGAGTTTCAAGGTCATCCGTTCCAACGTTGGAAAAATCGATGCGACTGCAGACATGTCAGACGTGATGCTCGACTAAGGATAAAGTAGCCCACCGAGAGATGTCACCGTCGGCATAGAAGATAGTACGTTGAAAGTCTGGTATAGTGCATCTCCCGCTGTAGAACGGGTCGCGGTCTCGCAAAGCAGTCTGCAATGCGATCACTTTCGGGTTAGATAAATGTTCTGGCTGAAACGTTTCGTATGGAGGCATGCTGGGGTAGTAAGTTGGGGATCCCAGCATCGAACCAGTGGATTCTGTCTCACTCGAGATATGGCTGTCTGAGTACATACTTAAACGAAGAACTTCCTCGCTTGCAGATCGGGGGCGGCTGGCCGGGTGAAGCTTTCTCAGACAAGTCACCTTCCTTGGTCACTGCGATAGTGGGCTCAGGTGTAGTCTCGAGCCACTGACTATTCAACAGGGTAAACATGGCCAAATACTGTTGTCCGACGCACCACCTCCCATCTGACTGTGAGTCAACACGCACAGTGGGTGTCGCCACCATTCAACCCAACAATGTCGAGTCGCACAATGACAGCGCCATAGGAAACTTTAACATGGCACGCCCGTGCCAGAACCCTCTCCTGCCACTCCACTTGATGCAACGCACTCGATAGGGAACTCGAGACAGTGCGCTATAAGATTACTTGGCTGCAAGTCGGCCTGGAATACGTTCCAAGGGTTCGAGATCGATCACCAAGGACAAAGAGAGGTGTCTTGAAAGGCAGCTCGTCAAGGTGATGCATGGAGAAGTACCGGAGCTCGAGAAAAAGGTGGGAGGCCAGAGAGGCGAGAAGGGAGAGGGAGAAGCATGAGTGGGCGTGCGATCGGGATGGAACGAACGAATGATCAGGTCGGTACGCCGGTGATGAAGGGAAAGGTACTCACCTGCGTCGCGACTCCGAGAAGAAGCACGCCCATACTGCGGAAGCGTGTCGAGACACGGTCGAGATGAGAGGGATGATAGAGGTCGCATTAGCGACAGTGACCGTGAATCCGATGGCGGACTGTCCTTGGGATGTGAACACGTAATGGTACTCTTTCAAAGATACGTGGTGTAATAGCACAGATCAATGCATGTTATTTTACCCTTTGCGCTTGGATTTGCTCACTCAGGCCGCGGATGACGCCAATGAAATCTTCGGCGTACGGCAACGAGTCCAGGCAAAAACGTCATAGCACGATGATCTAAGCGGCACATCTCGTTCTCACAAACTTGCTTGTGTTGGCGCATCGTGCACTGAGAGGTATGTGGGGTATAGGATTTGTGATGTGGACATGATATTGGCTGGGATTTTTGGGGTCATTTTTAAGAACTCCAAATATGTTACATGTCTTGGTACATAAACGAGATCTTGGTTTGTTCGAGTCGGGCAGGAAGAATTTAGAAATGGCATCGTTTGGTGACTTTGTCTATCCATGGTATTCTGGTGCGGTATTGCCCCTTGCGCTGGGGATCTGCTCTGGGCCCAGACAGGCAGAGGCCGTGAGAGGTATCATATCACCCCAGTGAGTACTTAGGATTGGCACTCGCAATACAGGCAATCCCCCCCAAAAATCCCGCCGACATGTACGTTCGGACGTTGTACGACGACCTCAACCAACGTCATCTAGCGTGACGGCGCCGGCGACAGCAATGCGTCCGTTTCCAGGCTGTTCGTATTCAAGGTGCAGGGGGGAGAGTGCACGAGGGTGGTGACGGAATCGGGACGGTGGTACCGCCAGCCTTGAACGCGGGTTGCCACATCTCAAGACCCTTGCGAAAGGCAGGGAAAGAATATCCGACGAACTGTCATTCGATTTCCGGCTCTGCCGCTGGCATATGGTGACATTATGATGCGTGGCAATGAATCCTGAAGCCGCCTTACGAATCGTGGTTGTCCTGATGCTAACAGGTGAACGGCCTATTCTTTTGTTTTTTTTCTATAGTTGAAACTTGAATTGTATAACACACGAGTGGTGCGCAGTCCAGGTGTGGTTATGAGCACAGTCCAGTGCGCACGCGTGAACCGAAAACAATGGATAGCATATTCGATAGCAAAGACACATAGTACAAGAGCTGCAAAGCGTACAGAACAGGTAACAAAAAAACTAGGCACCAAGATGGACGTACAGAATCCGCTGATCAAGTGGTATACGAACCGATCTCATCGTCTCATTCAGCGCGAACGCCGCTCGGGTATGATCCAGACGACCAGACTCGTCCATCATATACTTATAAAACGATGATGTGATCTTGTTTGTCTCCCCATCATCGACCGCCCACATCGTCCCGATCACGGAGCGAAAGCCAAGAAACTGCAGTGCGGACGCGAGATGAATCACCTCGTCCGGGCTCTCCTTGTCTCCAACGGTCGTATGACACGCAGAAAGATATGCAAACTTGGGGTTCTTCAACTTGCATCCGATGATCCGTTCGATCGTAAGTCGTCCGTCATGTAGGGCAAAGGCCGACTCGAATGGCTGTGCTCGATTCGGAAGACCATGGCACGCAAAGTGGGCCCATTCGTTCTGGCCAAGCTTTTCAATGACTCTGTCTATGCACGATTCCTCCCCATCTATGCGTGTGAATGTAGTCAAGTCGCAGAGCAGCCGACCAATGTGGTCCAATTCAGCTCGTACGGAGCGCAACTCCCTTGTGCCAACGGCCTTGGCTTGACCTATGGCAACAAAACGCGTCTCTCCAGTAGGAAAGGCCGATGGATCATGTTGTCTGGCATGAATAAGGGCAGTCAGGGTGGGAGTGTAGGATGAGATATAGAGATTGGGAAGATTTTTTTGACCCTTTCTGAATGGACCTGCAGCATGCAAAGGAAGCGAAGAAAACTCGGAGGTGGGACACCACCAGATGCGTGATCCAGGTGGGTGAATGGTGCGGAGAAAATCGACGATTGGCGAGACAATTTGGTCCCAAAGTTTCCGTAAGAGGGCTGCTAGCTGTCGTGTGATGTCAATCCTCTGAGTTGTTGCACGCGCAGTCAAGGTGTGGAGCTCTGTTGAAAGATCTCGAACCCCTTCAAGTGTTGTTTGCAATGGGATATGAACAGGGCCGTGACAAAACAAAACAACAAGGGCATCACAGCTATACTGGCTCGCATTGATGATGATGACAGGGCCCCCAATAGCGGCACGTCGCAGATCCGGAAAGAGCAAAGGAAGAAGGAAACGAGAGAGACCAGGTAGTTTGCGAATATTCCTTACAACCTTCCGCATTTCCAGGTTGAGATGCCACAGCGGTCCATGTTGATCTGGCCCGTGTGAATTGATGGTATCATGAATATGTGAGGCGAGTCTGCCGAAATCATCTGCCAAATCCTTTCCCGCCGTGCCAGATGTGATGACATCATCCAAAGGAGACCGGAGCCGAGTCAGTTGGCTCCAGAAGACACCTCGGCCCTGTTCTACGAGTTCAGCTGCCTTGGTAGGGGAGCGGTTGCGGAGACAAGCCGAAAATGCGTCCACGGCGAGCGATGATGTCAGATTTTTTAGGATAGCATGATGTTTGGGCAATGACGGTAGAGTCGCAAAATGTTGAGCAAGCAAGCGAAGGGAGGTTTCATACGCGAGAATCAACGATGGATGGTGAAACTCTTCTGCCGCATGAATCCATTTCTTGGCGACAGATATATCCATTGCAGAAACAATTGGAAGTTCCTGTGCAAGTTGCGTATATAGACGAAACAGGTCTTCCTTATCTTCTAATTGGCATGACTTGGCCAACCGACAACGGAGGCATTTCGTAATCTGGTCCAATGAGTTTGACCAATAAGGGTGCCCACTGTGAAACATTTCAGAGGCTTCTCGGTTGAGGAGAATGGCCTCGTCAAGATCTTTCATATTCCCGAGCTGCTTGTATCGGGTGGTGAGATTAACTGCTATGTTATTCAATAATGTCGACCGAACAGGGTGCCCTTGCAGTTGAATGCCAAGGGCTTCTCTATGAATGGAAATACCCTCGTTGAGATCCTCCACAACCCCTAGTCGGTTGTACCGGGTAGCAAGATGGTTTGCAAGGATGTTTAGTGATTTCGACCGACGAGGGTGTCCTTTTGGGCGAAAGTCAAGTGCCGTTCGGGAAAGGACAATGGCCTCATTGAGGTCCTCCATGACCCCGAGTTGGTCGTACCGAGTGGCCAGATGATTCGCAAGATTACATAGCGACGTTGCCTGACTAGGATGTCCTTTGAGACGGAGGTCAAGGGATTTTCTGTCCAGGATAATGGCCTTCTCAAGATCCTCCATGACCCCGAGCAGTCTGAACCGAGAGGCGAGATGGTCTGCAGAATTGATTAGGCAGGTTGGCCGTTCACGGTGTCCTTCTGGGATAAGGTCAAGGATTTCACGGTCAAGGATAATGGCCTCGTCGAGGTTCTCCACGACTCCGAGCTCGTTGTAACAGGCGGAGAGACGATTTACGAGGTTCATCAATGGGTATGACCTATCTGGGTGTCCTTGCGGACAAAGGTCAAGGGCTGCTCGGGAGAGAGCAAGGGCCTCGTGGAGGTCATCCATGCCTCCAAACTGTTGGTTCCGAGCGGCAAGATGATTTGCAAGGTGAACTAACGTTCTTGACCGAGCAGGGTGTCCTTCCGGACGAAGGTCAAGTGCTTCTCGAGCGAGGAGAATGGCTTCATTGAGATCCTCTATGGTCCCCAGTTGGCTGTACCGATCTGCGAGACTGGTTGCAAGGTTGTTTAGCGATATGGACCGATTAGAGTATCCTTCCGGACGAAGGGCAAGGGATTTCCGGTGTAGGACGATGGCCTCGTCGAGGTCACGCATAGCCCTGAGTTGCGTGTACCGTTCTCTGAGACAAATCGCAAGGTTGTTCAACGACAACGACCGATCAGGGTGTCCTTCAAGTTCCGGATGAAGGCGAAGGGCTTCTCGGTAGAGGACAATGGCTTCTTCAAGATCCTCCACGACCTCGAGCTGGTCATGGCGGGTGGTGAGTTTATTTGCGAGGCTGGCTAGTAACGATGACCTATCAGGGTGTTCTTCTTGATGAAGGTCGAGGGCTTCTCGTTGGAGAACGATTACTTCCTCAAGATCCCTTATCCTTCCAAGCTGACTGTAGCGAGTATTGAGGTGATCTGCAAGCCAGATCAAGGAGACCGCTCGCTCAGGATGACCAGGTGGGTGTAGCTCCAGCGCTTGTCGATCACAGTCAATCGCCTCGTCGATGCAGCTCTCTCCTTCCCTGAATACTGCAGCGAGAGACATGCTGCGTAAGCGATACACTTTTATCATTGACTATGTTACTTCATGGTTCTGCCCGCAAACCAAGAGACACGTACCTTGGTCTTGATTGAACCAAAACGCCAACATGGTGTGTAGGTATGTGGGGGCGAAAATGCAATTTGTCCCAGGTTGGATACGCCTACAGATTATGACGGAACATGTTCACAAGGTTTTCCATTCTCGTAATCCTTACAAGACCATCGTCTCTTTGGGACCATGATTCCCATGTCATTGCGATTCTCATCGCTCCCTACAAGATCAATTGTCAGAGCAGCTCGCGGTGATTACCACGATCGCACCTTGAGCGCACAGATGGACTCCGAGTTGGACCTGTCGAACATGCACGCATCTCGAGATCGGATATGGATGGGGACCAGTGAAACGAGGGCATACGACAGACTTGAAATGGATAGTGTGGTAAGGACTTCGAAACCGATGCCCACACAGACAAGGCACTACATGGCTGGGCGTGGGATGCGCGCAAGCTATGCGAATGGTAACAATTATTACCGTATCAGCCTGAAAGAAAGTACTTGACCCACGATATTGACGTAACACTGTGGGATGGGAGAAAGTGGGCCTACGCAACATTTGTCAATAAAAGGGCTCACTCAATTAAAGGTGTCGAGTCAGTTGTAAGGCTTGGAGTTGGTGTTTCCGCAAGGCGAACTGAAGCGAATTGAAGTGGTAATTGAACCTGAATTCGACTTAGTTCGTGCCGTCGAGGTGGAACGAAGTTGGAGCACCTACACTGCTTGCCAACTTTGATCAATGTCACCCGAAACCTTCCTGTCCTCCGCCACATCGCACCACTCAGGCTGATGGCAGTGGTTTGGACTAGGACTCGGAGTCCCACGCTTCTTTCTTCGCCAGCAACTTGAAGGCGCCTACCAGGTGCTGCCCCAACAGACAACGCTCCCTCACAGCTCTCCGAACCAAGGTCCGGAGACCAGCATCAGTGCGGGCCCCTCGCAGCTATCCCGCTCGGGGCCGAAGTTTTCTGCGCTTACCCGCCCCCTCACCTCGCACCTCTAGGACTCAGACATTCATGTACATACACATCGTTGTAATGTACATGCCTTCTTGTCGTTCACTGCGCGCCCCCGAGCGTGAGCGCCGTCCAAAGATACCCCATTCCTTTGCCAAACCTGCAACTTAAAGCACGGCATCGCCAACCTACCAGAACCTGACTGTGGTGCACTAGATCACCCACCGGCTCTCACGTCCTTGAACACAACAGGCTACAGCTGGCGGGAATAGGTTTCGTCACCGCTATTGTCAGTGCGGATGACAAGTCATTTGACGTTGGTCTCGGATATGAGTGCGTGTTGCAAGCACGATAGGTACAAGACTGAACCCGGGCCAGGTTCAATCCAGTGGTTGATGCCGTCGTCAGGACAGCGCGCTGGCGGTAGTGTCACTCACCTGACTCGTATTGGCGGCGGCTCGGCGCCACGTCAGCACCTCAAGGCGGCCTCGTCACCACTACTCCTCTGCGTCCCGCCTTAGTCTAATACACGCCGCTCGAATACTATTGACTTCTCTGAATATAGAACCTGTTTCGAACATCAAATAGCAGTACTGGTAGTTCATCAGCGAAATAAATAAAATCTGGTTAGGTCTTGCAAAGCTATACCATTACATCCCAAGGACATCGCGCGAAGCCGCTGGTTCCACAGCGATCAACATGCACCGCATGGTCCCATAAAAGTACTCCATCTCAGCTTGGTTTCCATACACCATAAACGATCTTTTGATATCCACCGATGACTTCATCTTCGTTATCTCCATCACCTCTGTGACCGGCGACCTGTAAAACACTTTCAACCAAGTATAATAACCATAATCGTTCGAGTCCTCCAGGATTTGCGGATCAAACGGGTACTTCCCTCCGACGAGAATGACACCTTCAGCTTGCTCGATGGTCAAATCTTCAAGTGGCTCTTGAAGATACCGCCATGAGATCTTGTCGAAGTCGCAACACGCTTCAAGACCCTGCACATCGAGTTCCTTGGTGGTAATCTTCGACTGCTCGTCACTATCTTCAATTGCTCGTCACTGATCTCACGGTAGAGCAGTTGGAGAGAATAACGGAGGCCGAGCTCGTCGCACACGTCTGCTAGCGCGCGATCCGACCCTTTCAGCTGGTCCAACAATGGCTCCACCAGGTTATGCCCTGTGTGGACATACTCATGGACGAGACCGAACCCGAGGTACCCGCCATTTGGTACGGCTTTGTCGTTCGTGAGATCGACCAGTGCTTGTTTGAGGTTGAGATGGAACGGAGTGGGATCGATAAAGTGTTGGGTTTCGTAGGCTTATGGTAGAGATTATAAGTGAGGGTGATACGGTAACCTGACGTGACGGTTAAGACCTCGTGCTCGATGTCGCCATAGAATGCGACGAAGCAAACAGAAGGCTCTGCGCTTGTAAACTTGTCGGCGAAATCGAGCGTCCACTGCTCTTCGTCTTCACGAAGTATGAATTGTCCACCCTCGTGGACAGTGAGGAGGATGATGATGACCAAGGACCCGAACATGTCTTCACCCCCGTGGTGTGTCCTTGTGCGCCTTGAAGAAATCGCCCTGGCCTACGAAACAATGGATAAGACAGACGTTCAACTTGTACAGCTCCGCGTCCATCGTCTGATGGCACTGGATGAACAACGCTTTTGATAACTGGTCGTAAATTCCGAGTTTGCGCGGATCCAGTTGGGTCGCGAAAGAGCCAAGTTCGAGCTTTCTAGCTTTCCTGTATGAACTCCTCCAACACGTTCTCGCCGTTACGGCTAAACTCGGCTGGTTTGCAAGCACGATACAATGTTTCGAGGTCGTCTGGTCCGGCGTTGGAACAATCGATGCGACTACACAGATGTCAGACGCGACGCTCGATTAGCAGAGTTTCCGAGTAAAGTAGCTCACCGAGAGACGTCACCGTCGGCGTAGAAGAGGATACGCTGAAAGTCCAGTATAGTGCATCTCCTGCTGTAGAACGGGTCGCAGTCGCGCAGAGCGGTCTGCGATGCGATCACTTTGGGGTTAGTGAAATGTTCTGGCCGATTTTTTTTGCGCGGAGGCGTGCTGAGGGAGTAAGTTGGGGCTTCGATGGGTCCTTCGAGTCGCCGTCAGCTAAATAGGGTCTTAGATTCCGCATTGGGGTGTCCCTTGCAACACCGTTTTGTCGAAAAACATATGTATTATTGTAATCCAGGGCCGAGTTATCACCTCGTGCACATCTTAATCGAGCCAGTTGACTCGAACGACATAAACGAAGAACTTCCTCGCTTGCAGATTGGCGGCGGCCAGCGTGAAGCTTTCTCAGAATAGTATGTGACTCCTTCGCAAGGCAGATCTTGGTTCGAGTCAGCTAGGAAAAAAAACATCGTCATTTGGCAACTTTCCCTAGTCGCGGACGATCTAAGCGGCGTATCTCGTTTGCAGACATGATTGCAAAGGAGACCTCACTGAAACCTCATTGAATTATCCGACCTACAGACAAATCGTCAAACAACAAGTACTTGTTACAACTCGATGACCTTGCGCGACGTCGCCGGATCCACCTTGATCAACATGCACGCCGTCCCGTAAAAATGCTCCAACTCTGACTCATTGCCGTCCACCATGAACATGGACTTGACGTCCACCGAAGATTTCATCGGCGTGATCTCCATCACCTCCGAGATCGGGGTTCTGTAAAGCGCTTTCAACCATTTACCAAATCCGTAGTAATCTTCGTCGTCCTCCCAGAGTCGCGTGTCGAATGGATACCATCCTCCAACAAATGTGACGCCTTCGACGTCCTCGATGGTCAACCCGTCCACGGCCTCTCGAAGATAATCGCTCGATGAAGGCTCTTCTGCGTGTACCTCCCCCACTACGTCCAGTTCCTTGGTGGTGATCAGGTTGATGCGCGGGTCTGCGATCTCGCGGTAGAGCAACCGGAGCGTATAAGAGAGATCAAGTTCGTTGCATACATCCGCCAGCGCACCGTCCGATCCTTTGAGTTGGTCGTACAGCGGTTCGATGAGATTTTCCCCTGTGTGGACGTACTCGTGGGCGAGACCGAATCCGAGATACCCACCGTTTGGGAGTATCGACTTGTCGTTCACTAGATCAGCAAGCGCCCGCTTGAGTTTCATGTGGAACGGTGTGAGGATCGATGAATCGCTGGGGTGGCTTGGCGCATGGTAGAGGTTGAAAGTGAGGGTGACGCGATACCCTGACGTGACGGGTAAGACTTCGTGTTCAATGTCACTGTAGAATGCGACGAAGCAAACGGAGGGCTCCGAGTCTTCGATGTGAAACTTGTCTGCAAAATCGAGCTTCCACTCCTGTTTATCGTGACGGAGCACGAACTCGCCACCCTCGTGGGGAGTGGGGAGTATGACGACCAAGGACCCGAACATGTTTACGCCCCGCGGTGTGTCCTTGTGAGGCTTGAAGAAGTCGCCCTCACCTGCGAACGAATTTGAGTGTGTAATCGAGAGTAACATGGACCAGATCGCGTACCATACACGTTCAACTTGTACAGCTCTGACTCCATTCCTTTGTGCGACTTGGTGAGCAACGCCTTGGAGACCTGGTCGTGGATGCCGAGGCTACGCGGATCCAGGAGGGTCGAGAACGAGGTGAGATCTAGCTTTCCAGCCTTCCTATACGACTCGTCAAGCACGTTCTCCCCGTTACGACCAAACTCGGCCGGTTTGCAGGAACGATACAGCACCTCGAGCTCGTTCGCTCCAGCCTTGGTAAAGTCGACACGACTACGGGCAGTGTGTATGAGACACCTGGCGGGTCGAAAGGGAGTGGCTCACCGATGGATGTCGTCGTGGGTGTAGTATAGGAGACGCTGATAATCAGGGATGGTGCATCTCCCACTGTAGAACGGGTTGCGGTCCTGCAACGCGGTCGTTAACGCGGTAATTTTAGGATCTAGGTGTCTCAGAGTTCTGCTTGAGGCGCTCATGGTCAAGGTGACAGTCGTCGCGTCGCGTTATATCCATAGTTGGTTTATAACCCCTACGAGTAGCGCGTTTCCGACGCGTTTTATAAAAGAGTAAAAATTCAACGGACGAGTCTCGAAACTTTGCAAACTCGCGTCGTGCAACGATCAGATCGATACAGTCATTCTAAATCTATGACTCGACATGCCTGCTTGGCAGATATCGATCATCGTGTACGAGCTGTGGCAAAGAAGACTGAGAAAAAGAACATGCGAGAGCATTTCTGACACGTTTCGAGTCCCTCATATACCGTATTCATTTCCTCATGAGTTCTGACTTACGCCCTGATTTATAGGTTGTGTTTTGCCCTTGATGGCGTCCACGGCGCAAAGAACATGTTCTCTGTCCTGGGAGCGTTTGCAGCCGGGTTTGGACAACCTTAATGTTCCTAGTTGGAAAAGGGGCTTAGTACTGCCTCATACCGCCTTGCAATGCTTTCCCCAAACCTGAAATTGATCCACAGATGGCAACAGTACATAGACAACAAAGAGAAAAACACGCCCCCGTCCTCGAAACAAACTACACAGACACCTCCATTGGCGTATGCCCGCTGGCCATGATCACGTCTTCCGCCGCCGACCGTCGCGCCATGCGTTCTGCCGCTTCCGCTTGCAATAACTCGACTTCTCGCTGCAACTTGGCCTGCGTAATCAAACCGGTCAACCACGCTTGGCACGCTACGAGGCTATTGAATCTACACTCACCACCTTGGATTCAAGCTCGGCCCGGTCAAAGATGGAATATCCCGGTGCGGATGGGGGCGGGCTCGCGAGCGCACCTGGCGAGGATGTGAGCACAATGATAGAGACCCTGGTCTAAGATCGTCACCAAAGGCAGCCCGTTTGAAGACCTCTTCCATGAGTTCGTGGTTACGCTTGTATCGCGTGATCGCGAGCGTCCGTGTCGATATCATTTCGAATTCATCTACAACACCAAACACGTCACGATGAAACGCACCACGCCTGAAACAATGACGCTTCCCCACCTGCGGATTCGTCGTCATCCAACCTAGGTGGACCAGGGCGTTGCTACAAAAAAACAACAGCGCGCAAGACGACAAGATCAGCCAACGCGCACGGCCCAAGCGAAAAAAACGCACCGCGCTCATGCTCCCACTCCGTTCGCGCGCACGCTCCCGCTCCCGTCGTCGTTCCAGCGACTCCATGTTGCTGTTTTGCTGGGCTAGCATGGCTTGTGGAGACATACCGATCCCCTGAGGGTTCATCCCCATCGCTTGGGAGTTCATGCCTTGTGGTGGCATGCCCATCCCGGGTTGGTTCATCCCCATCGCTTGCAGATTCATGCCCATCGGACCTTGGGGTGGAGGTGGGCCGGTGGAGGACGGAAAGACCTTTTGTCCAGCTTTATCGCCCATGACATACACGGGAGGTTCGGTGATCTGGCGGAGTGGGTACTGTCGCACGGGAGAATTCAGTAGCGAAGGCACTGTCTCTGCAAACATTTCAGTATCAGACATGGAACACAAGAAAAAGAGTTTTTTTTGAAATCGTGGGTGGAAAAGATGGAACACGGTTGCTACCCTGGTTGGAAAGTGCCAACGACCACGCACATGGAGACGTGTATGTGTGTGCAAACAGAGGATGCTTAATCCCACGAAGAAAATCGATTTTTGACGTGGCGTACGTCAACTCAGTTTGGGCGATAAGGAGGGAGAATGGCAAGGATATTCTGAAACACGGGACTGATAGAAGAACCTGGACTTACGGATCACTGGTCCACGTGTATAATGTATGAGCGTAATTTGAGGATGGCCACCCTTGATAAGTCGGTATCGACGTCGAAGACGCCAAGCAGTCGTCTCTTGCGTGTTTGGGACGAAGCCATATTTGATTTCCATAACTTCGATCTCCTACGCACAGATTGATGCGAGTCAGCGTCCACATGACGTCGCACATGCGTGATAGACGTACGCGGTTTCCGGGTGCGGGGAGTGCATAGCGGGTCTCTTGGTCCTGATACCGGATACCGTCGTTTGGGAATTGTGCGGGGTTGGGCAAGAAGATAAGGACGACTTGACCTTCTGTAATTGAGTCCGACATGTCAGCGAACGTCGCCCGAGTTCTGTCACGTGCCCGGCGTACCGACGGGCTTGTCAATAAATATCCATGAATAAGGAACGTTGAGGGACAGTTGTGCAGCGCGGGCGAGCATGTTTGCAGCGGCCTCGATAGTTACGGTTGCATGAAGCCCAATGTTTTCTGGAAAGCGAAGACACGGATTATCTGGATGTGGTTGTTGGAACGACATTTTTCTAACACGGTAAAGTGAAACAGTTGTCTTCCTGTTTTGGACAGTCGACCAGGTGGTTGTTTGGATCAAAAGGTCATTGCCAAACAAACACAAGTACATCACGTGATTCAAGAATCTAACCAACGATATTCAACTTTATTTACTCGCCATCAAACACATCAAAGGGAAGCTTCCAATTATTGCTGGGGTTCACAACACGCTTCGGCGGGTGAGCAGCAGCAGCCTTTTCGAGCCTCTCAAAGTCCTCCTTGGGAAGTTCGTAGACTGTCAAAGCGATCAGCCTTCGCATTCGCAACGCGTATTCAATCACGGCTTACCATGCAAGTTCTCGACGATGCGAGACGGCGTCACGCTCTTGGGAAGGACAACCGTCTAAAAACCAGCAGTCAGACTCGTCCGAGATATCGCTTGACAGCACCTACCCCTCGCTGGACATGCCACGATATAATGACTTGCGCCGGAGTAATACCGAGCTTGCAGGCAATGTCTTTCACCTAAACATGTACGCGATGAGGTTTCGTTAAATCCAAGATACCAATGTCTCAAGTACCTCGGGAACCGCAAGACTCTCTCCAACTTGTTTGTTGCTACCGAGCGGCGAGTATGCTTCTAGCAAAAGACCGTTCTCCTTCGACCACTGCAAAACATCGTCAACAATGGTCCGAAAATGATTCTGAAAACCTGACCTTGAGAAGCTCGGGTTGAGGGTTCCAAAAGTTAAGCTCGACCTGATTCACAGCGGGTTGGTACTTCAAGGGGTTGGATGTCAAGTTCTGGATCCTTTGGAACGGCTGAGTAAGAATATGAAGCATAAAATGAGCAGGCAAACCTTCGGACGTTGAAGCTGGAAAGACACGCAATGAGCGAGATTTCAAAGGGGTGACAAGGAGGTCATGCTTACTTGCTAATACCAATGTTCCTAATCTTGCCTTTGTCGACCATTTCCTCGAGTTTCTGCCATGTGGGATAAGGATCTGCAGTCAGATCATGATCCAAAACGTTATTCCCAGTCTTCTTGAATGCGACGGGCCTGATAGCTCTAACGTCAAGAAACGTACATCCCGAGTGAAATTCAAATACCAATGAATGAGATATAGATCAAGATAATCAGTGCCGAGCTTGGAGAGCGAATCATCAAGGACAGGTTCAATGTCTTCGGGAGCGTGGAAGTTGTTCCAGAGCTAACAGACAAGATGATTGATGTCTCCAATAGTCGGAGAAGCAAACTAGCTTGCCTTGGAGGTGAGCCAGAGTTGATCCCGCGCAACGTCGCTCTCTTTCAGAACCTGTCCGACTTCGGCTTCGTTCTAACGAGCACTCGGTACAGTGACTTTCACATCCATATGAAGTGGAGACATACCCCATAGATCCATGCTCCGTCGATGTGTCGGTAACCAGCGTTCAGCGCCGTCTGGATGTTTCAGTATCGCTTGGAAAGGGAACCTGAATTAGCCCACCTTGACAGCGTTGCCGACCTCGCCTCTACCGGCTTGCCAAACACCTGTGGTCAGCATAAGCTCCCCGCGCGATCTATATGCCCCAGATCGGTTGTCGTACCGAGCGCAACAGAGGGGATCTTATCCCCAGATGGCAACGTGTAGTGCGTAGACAGCCTCGTCAACTCGCTCTGGTTCCTTTGTGGACCATAGCACGTCATCCAGAACCCTCTGGAGCGTGCGAGTCGCGCTGCAGAGAACGCTGCAAACATGAGTCCGATGAAGGAGAGGACGTAGAGAACACGTTTCTTTGTTCTGGTCGACGGTGGTCTGCGGGGAGATAACTGTTCTTCGTCGTCCTTGTCGACGGTGGGGACGGGCTCGTAGCGTGGTGGGAAGACCATCGTGGCTTGGGACAAACCACGGCCTCCGACTTGGCTTCTTGATAACTCATGCGCACGTGACATTGCGTCATACTGATAATCATGTTATTCGAGAAACACAGTACACTACATTAATGAGATCCATAAAGCCAACTTGAAACGGGGAAAGAACAAGAAAAGAAGGTAAAGCAGATCAAAGCACAGATTTCGTACTAGCCAAATTACTCCAGCGACATTGTGAAAATGAAAGCAACTTATA
>JBBPLG010000158.1:21088-36800 GCA_038089695.1 Xanthoconium separans | reverse complement strand
GACAAACATTGTCAAGGCAATGAGGACGGTAGTATTTAGACTGGTGTTTTTCTTTGTGAGGAAGGCCCTTCCCCCTTGAGGCCTAGATTGACAGTTGTCTCAAGATTAGCTCGGTAATAGTGGTTGGAATGCTTGTTCCGTCCAATGACCCGGCATTATTCAAGTGTGACTGAGTGTTTACTTTTTGGGACTCCTGCTTGACATCTTTTTTCCAGACCCGGGACATCTGCTGGACAATCTCCGTTTGTAATTGCATTTCAACGGGCCGGAGTCAAAGGTTTGAGGCTCTCCTCTGAGACATTAGCGATCGATAACTTGCTCACATACCTCGTCCTATGCAGTTCTCCCTTCCGTGGTCAATGGTGTACTGATCACATCCGCTTTCTCTGCGGCAAACACATATATCTTTTCTGCATCCCGTATTCTATATGGGCTGGCCGTACAGAAGAAGGCGCCGAAGATCTTCACAACTTGCACGCGGGATGGACTACCATGGGTTGCAGTTATCGCTTCGGTATGTACAATCCCATTCGGACTCTTTTTCCTTGATTCGTGGACCGTCTCAAACAGTGGCTGTTTTCATTTTTGGCGTTCATGAACGTTACTGATTCAACAGCAACGGTCTTCAAGTATGATCCATCCTCATAAGCGAGCTGTGACTGACATCCATGTCCAGCTGGTTTGTTAGTTTAGGTGAGCGTCGGACGGAATGTGCTCCAAGGATCTACGGATAACTCACCCACCGCGAAGTGACGATGTGTGGATTGATTGGGTGACGCGTATTTATGTGCTTGTCTCGTCCAATGACTGATGTTTTCATGTCACAGTTGGGTAACGCTCAACACAACGTATCTGCGGTACTGTAGGTTGCGAAACCCTTGCAACGAAGCCCGTTATGATATACGTGGATGCAGATTACGGCCTGAAGCAACAAGGGATCGTGCCTCGTGGCATCTATAGGTCACCTTTGCAGCCCTTTGCTGCTGTATGGGCGATCTTCTGGTATGGGGTACTCTCAACCGATCACCTTTCTTGTGATTGACTTTAGCAGGGTTACCTTTTACATCCTCGTTAGCGGGATATCCATATTCTGGGAATGGAACGCTGCCAAGTTTGCCGCTGCCTGTAAGTCCGGCTCTTATCCCTGTTCGATTCGTTCGCCCAGACATATCTGGTACAAGACATCAATTTGCCCATCTTTATCTTGTTTTTCGTTGGCTACAAGTTGTGGCACAAGACCAAGATGGTAAGCATCGCCCGTCCGCCCCGATTATCGATCGTCTGGATGCCCTTGACGTGGTTTGGCCGCAGCTACCTCTCTCGCAATTGGACTTTGACACGGTACACGTCAACTGTTCAATATCGCTTGTCCTTTTGATGCTGAACTGTTCGCAGAATATACCCACCCTTGAAGAGACTGGTGACGAGGCGTTACTGCAAGAAAACCGGTCGTCGGCAAACACATGGAGAGAGTGGTTATGATTTTGCATACGATATCATATACGCTACGCGCTTTTATTCTCTGGCTTCATTTATCCAGTCCTCTTATAGAGATAGACACTACACATGCGTTCCGTTCGGTTTCCTATCATCACAACTACTTTCCAGTTTGCTCGATAAACGCCCAGGGGTTCGGTTTGCGTCCCAAAAAGTCCTGACAGGAACGATCAATACCACGTGTTTACCAGAGGTATTTGACGCACCTGGAGCAAATCCATCTCGTCCCGACTCGCGCCGGGAAGGAGTATCTTATCGCGGTACAGCTTTCCCAACTCGGGATCTAGCGGGGCCTTCTTGAACACAGTCGCATACATGTCTGCAGCGAATACGAGCGAGTAGACGTAGCTATGGTTCAAGCGTCAGCCCTATGGCACTCGAGCGAAACAGAGCAGCAAAGCCAGATGGTATTACCCATATAATCCAACGTCATAATCGCCAACCATGTGCGTAAAGCCACATTGGCCAGGCTGATCTCCACCTTTGATATGGGTGATTTGCTCCTGTAATTCGTTCCACAACTTGGTGTAGTCTGTATTAGCATTCAAGCTGTTGTCGTGTACCACGAGATCAAACGTTGCGTATGCGACCTGGCGTAAGTAGAAAAGCCCAACATCGGTGTAACGGCTGTGTAATGTAATTGAGTATGACACGCTCATTGCCTTGGAATGTGGATGCAAACCTCTTGATGATCTTGGCGATAAGATCATCCGGCAGGGGGTCCTGCGTCTTGTAATGGCTCGACATCTTCTTCAGTACTTCGGATTCCTAGCACCTGCGATTCAAGTCATTCGCCACATTCCAGGAAGTGGAGAACGGGCCAACCAATTCTCGAGCATTTGAGATGGCGCCTCTGCAAAATCAATCGCGACAGTGGTCCCGTGAAATCTCGAATAGCGTGTCCGACTCAGTAACTCGTGGAAAATATGGCCCATCTCGTGAAAGAGAGTTGTCACGTCAAAGTGTCCCATGAGTGCTGGTCTTTCGGGGGTCGGCTTTGCGAGATTGGCAACTATCGCTGCTACAGGATAGTGCCGTTTCCCGTCAGGAAGCTCGTAACCTGGAAGTAGGCAGAACACGGCTGCATGAGGGAATTTGGCCTCTAAAATATTGAGCATCAGTAATGCAGGAAGACAATCACCGCCGCAAGCGAGGTTCTTATGTACCACGAGGATAAAGGTCAAGGTAGCAGTGCCCAACAAAATCCGACTCATTCTGGGCGTCTTTTTCCCAGACGGCGAACTGTTGGACATCTACGTGTACATCTTCCAGTGTACGACGCAAGGATGTGGTTTCGACTCACCAGGGTGCCACAAATCCTTCGCTTCCTTTTGGACCTCTACAAATTTGACGCCAAGAAGATCCTGGTAAATGTCCAAAATGACAGGAACAACAAATGAAACAGGGAAGTATTCTTTGACGAGAGAACCATCGAGGTTTGAATTACTTTCGACATAGAGGCGATTGTAATATCTTGCGAACAAAACCATATCAGAACCAAAAGACTTTTCGGGGAAAAAATGATGCACCTGAAATCCCATATGCAAAGGTCTTCCTCTATTGGTAGGTCATATTTCGCATAGTCTTCATCTTTCAGTGCAGCGATGGCCTCGAGCTCTTTCTTTCCAATAGGATCAAGATATCTCTTTAGTTCATCTAAGAACTACATCGCGAATTTGTGTCGTGTAAGAGAGAGCGGTCATGATTTCACACACCTTCTTGACATCAACTGCACACTTCGACATTCTCACCTCGGTGGCATAATCTGCCCATGAATCATAATGCAAGACTTCAGCCATCTCCCTCCGTAATCGGAATATCGTGCTCAACAGTTCCACGTTGATACTTAGTCGACCTTCATAAGCTATATGCGCAGTCTTACGGGTCGAGGGTTGAGTTGCATGATCGAACTTTGTTAAATCCCTTTAAGCACTGCAAATACATCAAACTGGATGGAGAAATAAAACTCACAACCGGCCAGATATCTGGCGTCTTAAATGTGACATCATACAAGGTCTTTCCGGCTTCTGTTCGTTGAGCATAGCCAGCGATCACGTCCTCTGGAACACCCTCCAGTTCCTCACGTGTGAAACTGACGCGACCCTGCATGGCATCTTTTCTATCAATATCACTGAACAAACGTGACTAACTCACGTTCTCTTCATTGTAGTTTTTCTACGCTATCCATTAGTATTGCGAGCAAGTGCAAACGTAAAGTGTTGCCACTAACTATGAATTCCAAGCATGCATCCGAAAGTTGGTCCTTGAGAGTTCTCAGTTTCTCCTTGTCTTCCTTCTTCTTGAGTCCCAAACCAGCCCGCTTGCCTTCGAGCAACATTTTTTCAACGAGCCGCTTTTGCTCAGCACTCAATTTATCCCAAGCACCCGTCTTGCGCAAGTTTGCTTCAGCGATCGCCTTGACCCTGTGTAGATCCTCTCTCATGGATTGTTCGTTCTCAAACTTGCGCGTACGGTCTTCTGCCGCAGTCGAGGCATCGCGTACTGCTTTGTTTGGGGAGACACTCTGATAAAAGGCAAGCGGTTCTGAGACACACTTGAGTTCTGCCTCGGCAAGTGCCAGAGGCAACTATCAATTGGACTTGTCACAAGCGCTTCCACATTCGAACCTGTCAAAACTCACAAACACCTGAAACAGAGCGTTTGGGTTATCGTACCAGGTGGGATTGAAACGGTGCTCACATTTTCGAAATCAAGCTTATCCTCGGGCAACTTGACGATGTCATCATGAACCTTTTTCTTCTTCTCCAACGCTTCAGCGATAAGTTTGCCAATGTCCTGAGCGCCGTGTCTCCAAGTAGGCGTGGCTTGAGGAGGCGTCAAAGGAGCCATTGGGTGCGTATCAAGTAGTGTCTGCCTTGATCGCGCGACTTGCTATAAGAGAAACAAAGAATAGCAGAGATAGCAGAGGCTACCTTGCATCACCAACTTTGTTACCCAGCCACAGCCTCGCGAACATTCGGTGGCATCATTTGGGCATATTTTTAGTGCAATGCACTGGGGTTGCAAGGCGAGGATGTACTGCAGCTTTCTCAGCGGGTCGTGATGACGGCACGAGCGTGTCTACAGAGAGTCCATTAATGGATGATTAGTTGCCGCATACCAGTGAAGGTGTTGTGTGAGGACACGATGCCGTTCTCAAGAATCTGTATTCACGAGTCAACTGGCAATCATTTTGACGCACGTAATAATTTCTAGAGAGGATGCTCATTGACAAGCAACTGTCACTGCACGACTGACTCTTGGCGAGACTGAAAACTGCAACTATGTGTAATTGGCACGAGGAGGCCGTTGGCAAGCGTTGAAGGTTTGTTTGAAACCCAGGCCTCACAGCCACTGTTGCGCTGACCAAAGTCGGCAAGCTGTCAACTTATATGTACTCGGCCCTGGGGGTTGCTATCATACATCACTACTTAACAAGTTCTTCAAATCTTCACGAGGATTCTCTCGTCTGCTCAATTTGATTGATAAATGCCCTTGGGTTTGGTTCACGTCCCAAAAAGTCCTGAAGAAAACCAGAGTCTCGATCAGTCCATTGCGTGTATTTGGCACAAAGGTTGACCCACCCTCAGCAGGTCCATCTCGTCCCTGCTCGCACCGGGAAGGAGAATCGTGTCACGGTACCGCTTACCCAACTT
This sequence comes from Xanthoconium separans, assembly GCA_038089695.1. Taxonomy (NCBI): domain Eukaryota; kingdom Fungi; phylum Basidiomycota; class Agaricomycetes; order Boletales; family Boletaceae; genus Xanthoconium; species Xanthoconium separans. The sequence continues at coordinate 31,647 of JBBPLG010000158.1, read as the reverse complement.
CGGATCAAGCGGAGCCTTCTTGAACACTGTTGCATACATGTCTGTAGCGAATACGAGCGAGTAGGTGTAGCTGAGATAGTTTGTCAGTTCGATTGTACTCAAAGTGAGGACTGGTCCAAAAGGCACACCTATAATATCCAACATCGTAATCACCAGCGATGTGTTTAAACCCACCCTGCCCAGGCTGATTTGCACCCTTTAGGTGGGCAATTTGCTGCCTCAATTCATTCCACAACCTGGTATAGTCAGTGCCCGCATCCAAGCTGTTGTCGTGTACGACAAAATCATATGTCGCGTAAACGACCTGGCGCAGATAGAAAAGACCGACATTGGAGTAGCGACTGCATGCACGTGATTGATCGAACAGATACATGGATCTGAAACCCGGATACCAACCTGCTAATGATTTTGACGATAAGGTCATCCGGCAACGGAAGTTGTGTCTCGTAATGGCTTGACATCTTCTTGAGTACTTCAGGTTCCCAGCACCTGAAATACCACCAACTTTAAACTAGTCACCGCACATAGGGAAATAGAAACGCCACGAACCAATTCTCTAGCATCTGGGATGGTGCCTCCGCAAAATCAATCGCGCCAGCTGTCCCATGGAAGCGCGAGTATCGTGTCCGACTCAGTAACTCGTGGAAAATATGACCTATCTCATGGAAAAGAGTTGTCACGTCAAAGTGCTTCATGAGTGCAGGCCTCGCAGGTGTCGGCTTTGCGACATTGGCAACTATCGCTGCTACCGGATAATGCCGTTTCCCGTCAGGGAGTTCATAACCCGGATGGGGGCAAAACACAGCTGCATGAGGAAATTTAGCCTCTAAAAATCGAACATCAATGATACAGCAAGTCAACGACAACGGTGTCATTACAAACCACGAGGGTATAGATCAAAATAGCAGTGCCCGACAAAACCCGAGTCGTCATGTGCGTCTTTTTCCCAGACTGTGAACTGTTGGACATCTATGTGGATCTTGATGAGATATGTGATGCAAGGGTGTGCGATAACTCACCGGGGTGCCACACATCCTTCGCCTCCCCATGGACTTCTACAAATTTGACGCCGAGAAGATCCTGGTAGATATCCAAAATGGCGGGGACAACGAATGAAACAGGGAAGTATTCTTTGACGAGAGAACCATCAAGGCTCAAATTGCTCTCGACATAGAGGCGATTATAATAGCTTACGATATGCCTCATTAACAAAAACAGCGCTTTGCGGAGGAATGATGTACCTAAAGTCCCATGCGTGAAGGTCGTCAGCAGCTGGAAGGCCACGTTTCGTGTAGTCTTCATTTTTCAGCGTGGCAATGGCGTGGAGCTCTTTCATTCCAATTGGATCAAGATATCTTCTGAGCTCATCCAAGAACTACATCATGAATATTAGTCGTATATGTGAAGAGTGAATCCTGACTTTGCTCACCGCCTTGACATTAGCACCGCACTTTGACATCCTCACCTCGGTGGCATAATCTGCCCATGAATCATACTGTAAGATCTCAGCTATTTCCTTCCGTATTCGGATTATCGTATTTAATGGCGCGACATTGACGGCGAGTCGACCCTCGTAGGCTGTATGGGCGACCTTACGCGTCGAAGGGTTCGTTGCGTGACTGAACTGCATCCATGCCTTTAGAAGAGATGAAAGCTTCCAGTGGAATGATGAGCCTCACGACTGGCAAGATATCTGGTGTCTTGAATGTGACATCATACAAGACCTTGTCGTTTTCTGTTCGTTGAGCGTAGCCAGCGATCACGTCCTCTGGAACACCCTCCAGTTGCTCGCGTGTGAAGCTGATGCGACCCTGCATGTCGTCCGTCCTCTTGATACCATGGAACGAACGTGAAAACTCACGTTTTCTTCGTTGTAGTTTTTCTATAATGTTCAATGATTAGTAGCGCTAATGCAGGCGTTAAATGTAGCCACCAACAATGAACTCCAAGCAGGCGTCCGAAAGTTGGTCCTTGAGAATCTTCAGTTTCTCCTTGTCTTCCTTCTTCTCGAGTGCCAAACCGGCGCGCTTGCCTTCGAGCAACATCTTTTCAACGAGTCGCTTTTGCTCCGTATTCAATTTATCCCAAGCACCCGTCTTGCGCAAGTTTGCGTCAGCGGTCGCCTTGGCTCTGTATAGATCCTCTCTCATGGATTGTTCGTTTTCGAACTTGCGCGTACGGTCTTCCGCTTCGGTGGAGGCATCGCGTACTGCCTTGTTGGGGGAGACATTCTGATAAAAAGCAAGCGGTTCCGAGACACACTTGAGTTCCGCCTCGGCAAGTGCCAGAGCCAACTATCAATTGGACTTGTCGCAAGCGCTTCCACATTTGAGCCTGTCATAACTCACAAACACCTGAAACAGAGCGTTTGGATTATCGTACCCAGGAGGGATGGAGACACTCACATTTTCGAAATCAAGCTGATCATCCGGCACATTGGCGATGTCATCATGAACCTTTTTCTTCTTATCTAACGCTTCAGCAATCAGTTTGTCAACATCTTCAACACTGTGTTTCCAAGTAGGCGCGGCTGGAGGAGGCGTCCAGAGAGCCATTCGACGCGTATGTTCAGGTACTCAATCATGATAACTTGCTAGAGTATTGACTGAGGTTTCGCAGGGCCACAGCCTCCATGTGAATTTGGATGGCACTACTACTTACCCATTTGATACAGATGGACGTCAAGGATTTTAAGCCGAGTCCGCTACGTCAAAGTCGATGGAGGATACATCATTTTTCAGTAACCAGACAAAATTGAACTACGGCCGCATAGACACCCACTCGAAAGCCAGGCGAGCCACTTCACTTCCGCTTACAAAATGGGTCGACACCATTACTTGCCACCTAGGTCAAGCAAGACGTGCCCAGATTTTCAACGCAAATGATGTCAGTTCAAGACGCTGACAATAGAGCAGGAATCTACAGACTCGTGCTCCGAGCGACACACAACATAGCGAGATGCCTTCCGTATCGTTTCCAAATGCGGATCAATTTATGGCACATGACATGCATGACAGGTTAGTGGCGGCGATGCTGCACTGATGAGTCCAGGTATATCTAATTTGTGGACAAATAGACGATATCCGAAAAAGCGGCCTGATATCTTGACCCAAGCCAGCGCTTCATTTACGATTCCCTGATTTCCCTCGTCAACTGGAGTAGCATGGTAGTTCCAGCGTCTCTCTCTGGATTAAGGCCCAAGTTCCGTGTCGCAATCTGGTGAAGACCTGTATCCACTACTTCTGACTTCTCAACCTGACACTTCATAGTGGTGCCGGTATCGGCGGTCTCGTCCTCGCGATTACAATTGGAAAATACGACCCTTCTTTACCCATCGATCTTTATGAAGCGCACGACTCCCTTGACGCTACTGGAGTGGGAATTGCTATATCCAGAAAGACGCACGAGGTTTTGAAAGACCTCGGGATGTTTGACGAGTTCAAGAACATATTTACTTGTGTCCCTGAGCGCAGCCACGGTGAGGAATACCCTTCGTTTTCACAAGTTTCGACCTGATAGGGCAGCCAGGCCCCATGTTAAGACGATCAGACATTCGTGAGGGCGGGTACCCCTGGTTCCAGAGAATTAATCACAGTAAGCTCGTTCACTTCTTTCTCGATATCAGAACCAATTTCATGAAAATGTCAAAGATGGACCCTCGCCCATGCACCGTCAGCAGATGATATCTATCCTGGAAAGGAACCTCCCGACCTCATGTACAGTCCATCCCAAGAAGCGGCTTGTGAATTATGTGGAATCCGAACAAGATGATGCACACTCGACATCAGCTATCGGACTCCAGTTTGCGGATGGAACTACTGCGACCACGGATATACTCGTTGGAGCTGATGGAATCCGCTCGACGGTTCGGAAGACGATGTTCGAAGCAGCCTCCAAGGATGATGAAGATGACAGTACGGATCTGAAGCAGTACATCAATGCTACTTTCACGGGGATGACCGTTTATCGAACCCTCGTCTCTGCGGATATATTGAGGAGGGAAAACCCGGAAAATTTGGCGTTGAACGAGATGACAGTCGTAAGCATAAGCATTCAATTTCGTGGTGCATGTTTACGCTCACTGTACTTGGTAGTACGTCGGGAAGGGCAGGGTAGATAGATGTCCTTATTCTTGCCTTGATGCTCAAGTTCACTCATCCGCCATTTTAGTACCTCGTCGCTTATCCGGTTGCCAAAGGCGCCATGATCAATTTCGCGGCAGTCGTCTGTGATCTGACTTTGACAGGCACAAATTACGAAGGGCATTGGATGTCCGATACGACTCGTGATGAGCTCGTAGGATACTTTAACGACTTCGAACCTGATGTACGGACACTGGTGAAGGTGAGCCCACATCCCACATCCAACAAATCGGGTCAACTCAAGCCAAACACGGTATAGCTCTGCGAAAAGCCATCCAAATGGGCTCTGCATGTAGTGAGACCGCTCCCATTTTGCACACGAAACAAGGCTGCCCTAATCGGAGATGCGGTACGTCTTCTTCAGGTTTAGAAACGAGACTCGTACAAAATTGGATTCCCCAGTCGCATGCCATGATGCCTTACTTTGGCGCCGGAGCAGGTTTAGCAATTGATGTGCGCCAAATATGATTTCTCTTTCGGTGTCACTCAAATGTGACTAGGATGCATTCATGCTTGGCCGACTGATTGCGCATCCTCTGACTACGCTTACTCGCGTTCAAGCTGCTCTTCGGTTGTACGAGGAAACTCGTCTTCCGCTCACTCGCACCATTGCTGACCTTTCATTATCGACTGGTTGGATGTACTCTTTCATGGCGCCCGGATACTATGATGGGGGAAGAAACGGAGATGACGTGAATGAATCTGGTATTGGGTCATATGAGAGGGAGGGGATGGAGAGCATCAAACACGAGATTCTCCGGCGATGGGATATTTTGGATGACTCGTCTGAAAGTATTCTGCATGCATGGGAGAATGCAGAATTGAGATTGCAGGCGATGGATGCTTAAATACCCGCTCACAATGTTACTTGGCGTCTGAGTCATCTTCGCTACATGTACTTCCTGAGACGGAACACATACGTGTATGTATCACTATACTCTCGTCGCAGCCGCAATCTTGACTCTGCGTGACAATCATTGATGACGTTCATGATACGAACGAGCTTTCCGGTTTTCGTTGTAAGTTACAAGCCAATTCATAATCTACTTCAAGATTGGAAGAAAGATGTTCCAAATGTACCAGTCCCCCAGCCATCAGCGTTCTATTTAGGAGTTTTGCCTGCTCGCGATCCTGTCTATCGCATTTCTTACAAGTTCATTGAGCTCCGCTTCCGCGCCTAGTATAGTCTGCACGCGACGTGGACGTGATAAAAGGTCACCGAACACCGTCTCTGGGTCGAAGGCAGGATGGGCTCTCTGGACAGCCTCGGCGAACTTGGCAGGGTGAGCTGTGGAAAGGATGACTTGAACAGTCGTAGCGGCGCTGTCACAGACACAATTTGATACCGCGCACTACCTCGAGCAACAAATCGCGAGACGTACTTGGATTTTGCAAAAACTTCAGCAGCATGTAGTCCTACGGCGGTATGCGGGTCGGCGAGGTATGACTTTGTCTCATAGTATTTTCGGATCATGGCGATTGTCTGTGGTAGGCGATTTAACCAGCGGCACCTCATTTACATCGAATCCCACCTGCTCATCGTTCGCTTTGTCTGCAACAAAGTCTCGCCGCGCATCCTCGAGGACTGCCGACAAATCGACGGTCCCTTTATTTTTGACGGAAATCATCCAGTTGCATACCTGCTCGCACGCGGCTGCCCGCTTCGCTTGCTCGTCGTTCTGTACTGCATTCTGATATGCAAGGTACCAGAGTAACCGTTCAAAATTGCTGGACACGGCAATATCCATTGCAGGGCTGACAGTTGCGTAGACGCCGCCTGCTACAGGGCAAGTATTGGGATCGACTTTCTGGTAGGACCCACTCTTCCAGAATCGGGCGAGAATGTCGTTGGAATTCGTTGCGACACCAAGTTTCTCCATAGGCAAGCCCATACGCTTGGCGTAGTACCCTGCGAGGATGTCACCAAAATTGCCGGTAGGCACGACAAATTGGACCTCAGAACGATCAAGATCGACATTGGGGTTGCTGAGAAGCTGGAAGTAGGCAGAAAAGTAGTAGACGATCTGTCCGAGAATACGGGCCCAGTTTATGGAATTCACTGCACCCAGGTGGTGTTTTTCGTTGAACTCCTTATCAGCTAGGAGGGATTTGAGAATGTCCTGTGAGAAGGGTTACCTGTTAGTACGGCAGTATGCAGATTGCACTTACCTGGCAGTTGTCAAATGTCCCGCTGACGGACAGATTATGGACGTTTTCATCCAAGACGGTCGTCATCTGAGCTTCCTGGATTGGCGAGACGCGGCCGCGAGGGAAGAGAATGAAAACGGATATGTTGGCTTTGTTACGCAGGCCATAGATTGCGGCGCTTCCGGTGTCGCCGCTCGTGGCACCGACAACGGTGAGCTTTTCTAGTGGTTCTCCTGGAGATTTTCGGGAATTGCGTTTGTTGAGAAAGTGTTCGAAGAGATTCCCAACGAGCTGAAGTGCGAGGTCCTTGAATGCATAAGTGGGCCCATGGAACAACTCGAGTATGTGCGTTTTCGGATCGAGTTGAACGAGGGGTGTGATGGATGGATCACGAAAGGCGGACGGGCCAACGCTATATGTCTTGTCAACGAGTGAAACAAGATCAGCTGAGGGCAGCTCGTCGGCAGAGATGAAGAGGGACAGGATTTTGACGACGAGTTTCTGGTAGGAAAGACCAGCCCATTCAGATCGCCAATTGTCAGGAAGAGTTGGTATATCTTTCGGAATGTAAAGGCCACCATCTGGAGCGAGACCGGCGAGGACAACCTGTCCCGAGTCCGACACGATGAGGTTAGTGGTAGAAGGGTAGCAGACAGTGCGACTTACCTCCTCAAACGAGTGATCGCCTGGGTATCCGCGGGTGGAAAAGTACTTCATCGTTGTCTTCGTCGTCGTTGTCTCGGACGCGGGGTGCCATCCGATCAACCAATTCGGGGAAAATCTTGGAAATAGTTCGGCTACCACATTCAAACCACGATCTACGATCTACACCATCACCTCGAGCAATCCCAACAGTCGGTGCACTTGCGTCCACGAATGAGCTCAGGCTAGCGCTGGGTGGAAACGGGCGGCCTACAGCAGTATATTATGAGTTTTGCATCGCGGTCACTCCCAGTTGAAGTCGAATCTCCTGCTGGACAATATCGTCCCTTTCCCAGAGAATTTCAAGAGCATGCGAATTGCTCCGCAGCGAGAGGCAAGTACGCAGTGACAGTATGAACAGAAGTCATCCCCGAAATTGATCAAATACTAGCAGGCTTCAATTCACTGGCCTGTCTTCACAACTTCAACAAGCCATAACCCATCCTGGACCCACCAATGTGCTTATGCTTTAGGGGACGGGGAACAGGGGCCAAATGTTCGTCTTCTCTTTTTCTCGCTCATTAGCCATTCTTATGCTCACAAGAGACTCGGCCATCTGCGAACACCCCTTTGGGCCACAAATTTGTATCGTACCCCGAGTCAGTATCGCTTCGCAAGTGTCGGGTGCGTTACAATCGCAATCGTGTCATACCGAACAGTCAGCTGAGAAATTCAAAATGTACTAGCCGATCTGTCGTACTGTCCTGCAAGGTGACAGCTTACCGGACACTTTTTATTGACCGCGGATGCCCTCGAGATGGTTTTTTCTTTCAGCTTGGAACAGGAAACATGAGGTAAATTTCTCATTTGCGAAGTGACCAACCAATCAGAGCTCATCAATCATGCCCACCGGATCAATCATCGCGTCCGATGGTGTAATCAGGATCACGTACACGACAACATTCGTCGGACACAAGCAACGCTGTGTACTAGGTTACCCGACTCAACGGACGATAAGATACATAATATAAAGCGACTCGTCGTCCAGTAAGTCACATACCATCTCCTTTACACTATTGAAATACAATGGCAGTTACTGCGTCGGCCTCTGATTCGGAAGTCAAGTTCCGTGTTGCCATCTGGTGAGCTACGTTCGCGTTCGAGCCAGTCGATCTAACAATCTTGTAGCGGTGCCGGCATCACTGGTCTCGTCCTCGCTATCACGATTGGAAAGTATGACTCCTCTATACCCATTGATCTATACGAAGCGCACGACTCCATCGAGACTGCTGGAGCAGGGATTACGATTTGGAAGAGGACCCATGACATTTTAATCGATCTTGGGCTGTTTGACGAATTCAAACATATCTTTACCTTTGGTCCCGAACACAACAAAGGTGCCGATTTTCGTTTGTGTTGGTTTCAGTCTAACTGTAATATCAGGCCCCATGATGAGACGTTCGGACATACGAGAGGGAGGCTACCCTTGGTTCCAAACAATCCACCGCCGTAAGCTTGTTCACCCGCTTTTCATTACGGTTTGTTTTACGACGGTCACCAGACGGACCCTCCCCTATGCATCGTCAGCAGATGGTGGCCATCCTGGAAAAGCATCTCCCGGCCTCATGCACAGTCCATCCCAGGAAGCGGCTTGTGAATTACGTAGAAATCAAAGAAGAGGATACGCGCTCAACTACACCTATCAAACTCGAGTTTGCAGATGGAACTATTGCAACCACGGATGTACTCATTGGAGCTGATGGAATCCGCTCGGCAGTTCGGAAGACGATGTTTGAAGCAGCATCCGAGGACGACGGAGGTGAAAAGGCGGATCTCAGGAAATACATTGATGCGACGTTTACGGGAATGTCTATCTATCGTGCTCTCGTCCCTGCTGAGCTCGTGAGGGAGGCAAACCCAGAACATAAGTCGTTGAAAGAAATGTTATCAGTGAGTGTTGAATTACGTCGTGTAGATTGTATGCTCACTCTGCTGTACTACAGTACAACGGAAAGGGAGGGGTAAGTTTATTGGTGATGTTCAAGTCTATAATACTGATTATTTTCAGGCCCTTTTTACATACCCAATTGCCCTAGGCACGACCATCAACATTGCTGGAATGGTTCAGAATCCAAATTTAGCAGGCAAACACTATGAAGGACACTGGGTGTCTGATGCGACTCGTGACGAGCTCGTTGAATACTTTGAACACTTCGAGCCTGAAGTTAGGACCCTGGTAAAGGTAGGCGACCTATACATTGAATGAACCGGTTTAATTGAGCTACGCACACATGGTACAGCTTTGCGATAAACCATCCAAGTGGGCCTTGCACGTCGTGAAACCGTTGCCATTTTGTACGCGAAACAGGGCCACTCTTGTTGGAGATGCAGTATGTTACTTCACGCTGAATAAACATCTCGCTGAGACAGAATCTCCTAGTGCCACGCCATGACACCTCACTTTGGTGCCGGTGCGGGTCAAGGAATCGACGTATGTTCATAATGACGCCGCTCTTCTGTTGTTTCTGAGACACGTCTAGGATGCATTTATACTTGGCCGGTTGCTTGCGCACCCGCTGATGTCGCTCTCTCGGATCCCAGATGCTCTCCGCATTTACGAAGAAGTCCGCCTCCCTATGGCTCAATTCGTCGCCAGCCTTTCGTTGTCGACTGGTTGGATGTACACATTCACGGCACCTGGTTATTATGATGGGGCGAGAACGGGGGACGATTTGGACGAGTTTGGTGTTGGTTCATATGAGAGAGAGGGTATGGATACCATCAAGAAGGAGGCCCTCCGACGATGGGAGACATTGGACGAATTGCAGAGTGCTCGGCAGACATGGGAGGAGGCAGAGGCGAAATTGAGGGGGTTGGTTTGTCCGACCAACTAGACATTCCTCGGGTAACATCACAGAGTGTATAGGAGATAGAAACGACTACTTACCGTAACGTATCAAATTCGGCATTCAGTTTACTTGAAGCCATCTCCAAATCCCTGTCACTGATCGCGTGATGCCGATCAGCACGCTCGAAGAGATGGTCAGGTTCACAATGGTCATCGAGTCTTTCTGGCGAGCTTAACACGACGCAATAGGTACCAGACAATAGCCATTCTGCTACCAAACTCGATACATTGCATAACAATTATCCAAACGATCCGTTATTGATTACCATTTACAAAATGGCATTTCTCCATCCAATTAGAGCGATTACCCATTGATGACGATGGGAGAGCAAGCCGTGTTGACTCCGGCCTGTAGACGATTTAGAGTCACTTACGAACGACCGGAAGCACCAGGGCGGACTCACGAAAACGCTGCCATCACAGCAGACGGTCTGCTGGGTGCAAGTGCTTCCATGCCCGGTCCCGCCGATGCTGACGGGGGAGCATGTCAAGCCGATCTGGGTGCCACTCGGCGGCAAGGGAAGGTTAAGCCAGTAGAAGAGACTGGTGACCTCGTAAGAAGAGGACTGTTACAAAACGACCCTTAGTATGTTCGGCTCATGGAGTTCGACGAGAAAAAAACTCACGGACTGAATGGTTTCGCAGCACTGCACTGTACCCGAGTTACAGGTGCCACTGTTGCGAACCGTAAGGTCGGCCGGGACAGCACTAGCAACCCC
>JBBPLG010000158.1:0-21077 GCA_038089695.1 Xanthoconium separans | reverse complement strand
GGAAATGGTAAAGAGACGAGCAAACATGTTGGTGTTGATGGGCTGTTGTTTTCAGACGACGAAGAATTGAAGTTGTTGCAGACAGCAACACATACTCCTACCTTTTATACCTCGAGTTGCTCTTCCTGTGTTTTTCATTGCGCCGACGTACCCCCTGTCAAAGTAGCAGACCCGAACGTGCGATGATGGAAAACCAAAGTGCCTTACATTTCTTGCCGTCACAACATTGCACTCGGTTCATGTTCCTCTGCGAGCGGTCAGGCCAAACCGGTGCAATAGGGGAAGGGGAGACCACGAGGGAGAAACGTACATTGAACCAGCCACCAAAATTCCGAATAGTAGACATCATTTACATTCCCGCATTCTCCCCGATGAACCTAACCAACCTTGCTTCCGGCGTCCCTCGAACGAAGTTCCTAGGGATGGCACAGGAACTTTGTCAAGAAGACATGTTGACATCAGCGATGAGAGGAAGAACTGCCTTGATGGAAGTAATCTGGTTCAGCGTCTGTGGTTTGCTGATAAAAACTGGGCAGGCTAGAGGTGACCCAATGAGAAACAAGACCGATGGATCGACCGACCGTGACTTCATGCACGGAGGGTGTAATGCTTCACCACCCCATCCAAATATGAGCGGTCAGAATAACCCTGTGCCTCGCTATCAACATCCTGGAGAAGATAAATGGCAAAGGGGTAGGAGGCTATGACACAAACCTTTGCGAGTTGCCATCATCCAAGCATAGTATAGCCTCATTGTACAAGATCCATTTCAATGTGGCGCATCAAAAATCCTGCTCGTGCCCGTGGATGCTCAGGTACTACTATGGATCTAGACAAAGGGGTTGGAAATACATCTTTCAAGTTCAAGTCGGTGCATGACGATTCGGAGTTGCCCTGATCACGAAGTAAGATCAAGTGCATTTGGGTTGGCGCTGGAGACACAAGGCACGCTGATTTGAAAGATGGCGCAAACAAAGCGGCGTTTTCGAACTGCACATTGTAACCTAGAGGAACCCTGAAGGCCCACAAAACCAAAATTTGACATATTTAATGTTGAAATTAGAATCTCCTGGTGCCACATAGAATGACCCATACCTAAAGCCAGTGAATGCCTGGGGGGTATAGGTGAGAATTTGTTGATCGGTCAGGAAGATGTACTTGATGGGTCGGCCAGGTCGGACATTGTTTGGAGTCAAGTTGCAATTGTTAGTTCCCAAAATGTGAGACCTCATTTCACGTTAGTAACCAGCTAACTCATTACAAGTGCTAACACTCTACCCTGCTATTACAGTCTTTGATAACTGCTTGAATTTACGATATGCTGGCTGGTGACTATGGTGTCACATTTGGCCACGCTAGGCCACACAGCTCCGAGTCCGCTCGGTTTTCTGTAGTCCATCGAAATGCCTTGTAGTGCCGCCTGGATCCGTGCGTTGTATTGTTAAGTGGTCCTGTGCGACCTCAACTATTCGACGCGTGAAGGTGAAGCAGCTAGCGGCATCCCAACGGCGACACAGAAGTTGTGCGTGTAAACTAATTTCCTCAATAAGAAAGTTCCGAAGTCACACCCGCGTCAGCGTGGGAGCGCGGTTGTGGGCTATCACCCAGCATGGCGCAAAGGACCCTTATTCCTGGAACAAGACGCTACAGAAAATTGGCATCGATAGCATTGAATCGAACTCAAACTCACCTTGTAATTTAAGTGTTCGAAATGGAGAGCACCGTCGACCTCTATAGCTTTGCCCTTGGTGTCAGACCTGCGCTGCTTAGGCTTTGCTTGTGCTTGCTTTGTAGACTAAGACAACTGAGTTCAACTCTTGACCGCAATCGCGACACTTACAGTGCACGGTTCTTGGTCTGCTTCCCTGATCGCCTCTGCCCGAATGGTCTTGACCAGGTTGACCTCGAGTGGTGTCAGAGCGGTTCCGCCTCCATGCGGAAAGTCAACCTCCTCGAGCGTCATTGCAGGTGTAGAATGGACCAAATCTCGTTTGTAGGTCTTTTTCTCAGACTTGTCCAAAGACAACTTGGTTTTCTTTGATTTCGGTACGAAGACATCATCTTCGAGAGGGCTTTCCATATAGCAAAACTAACAAACTCACTGGTGGGGATATGACTTTGTACCAAAGGCCGTTCCAAAAATCGAGTTTCCTGCTGTATCGATGGACACCATCATTCATGCATGATGTCTCAAAGCCTCACCACCACGCGAATCATACCAAGAATAATGTGCTTTGCCACAATACTGGGTCAAGTGCTCACTTTACGCAAAGCCTCACTGCCTATACTTTCAGTGCGCTTCCCAGCATAATCAGACGGCAAGTGCGCAGTGACAGTATGAACAAAAGTCAGCCTCGAAATTTGATCTACCCACTCACTGGTTTACCTTCCCAATTTCAATAGGCCATAACCTATGACCCATCCGGGTACTACTTGATACACCAATGTACATATGCTTTAGGGGATAGCAAACAGGTGCCAAAAAGGTTAGTCTTCTCTTTTACTCGCAACAGATGGCGCACAGGCTCAGCAGCTATTTTATGCTCACAATAGACTCGCATCTTTGGGCCATAGCTTTGTATCGTACCCTGAGTCAGTGTCACCTCGTAAGTGTCGGGTGCGTTACAATCGCGTTTGTGTCACACTGAACAGTCAGCTGAGAAATTCAAAATGTACTGGCCGATCTGTCTTGCAAGATTACGTTTTTGACGACCTTTTTGCTCGTTTCCCAATGATTGGCTAGCCTAGTGCGAAAACAATGGCGCTTGCTCGATGAAACCCTTGTTAAGGTGACCGGACACTTTTTATTGACCGTGGATGCCCTTGAGATGGGTTTTTTTTTCAGCTTGTGTCAGGAAACATGAGGTAAACTTATCGTTTGCGAAGTGACCAACCAATCAGAGTTCATGAGTCATGCACACCGGATCAATCATCGCGTCCGATGGGGTAATCAGGATCACATACATGACAACAATCGTTGGACACAAGAGGCACTGTGTACTAGGTTACCCGACTCAACGGACGATAAGATAATATAAAAGCGACCTGTTGTCCAGTAAGTCACACCATCTCCCTCACACTATTGAAATACAATGGCAGCTCCTGCATCGCCCTCTGAATCGGAAGCCAAGTTCCGTGTTGCCATCTGGTGAGCTACATTCAAGTTTGCGTTCGAACCTGTCAATCTAACAATCTTGTAGCGGTGCCGGTATCACTGGTCTCGTCCTCGCTATCACGATCGGAAAATATGACTCTTCTATACCCATCGATCTATACGAAGCGCACGACTCCATCGAGACTGCTGGAGCAGGGATCACTGTTTGGAAGAGGACCCATGACATTTTAATCGACCTTGGGCTGTTTGACGAATTCAAACAAATTTTTACTTTTGGTCCTGAACACAACAAAGGTGACAATTTTCGTTTGTATCGGTTTCATCCTAACTGTGATGTCAGGTGCCTTGATGAGACGTTCGGACATACGAGAGGGAGGCTATCCTTGGTTCCAAACAATCCACCGCCGTAAGCTTGCTCACCCGCTTTTCATTATGATTTGTTTTACGACGGTCACCAGACGGACCCTCCCCTATGCATCGTCAGCAGATGGTGGCCATCCTGGAAAAGCATCTCCCGGCCTCATGCACAGTCCATCCCAGGAAGCGGCTCGTGAATTACGTGGAAGTCAAAGAAGGGGATGCGCAGTCAATTATGCCTATCAGACTCGAGTTTGCAGACGGAACCACTGCGACCACGGATGTACTCATTGGAGCTGATGGAATCCGCTCGGCAGTTCGGAAGTCGATGTTCGAAGCAGCATCCGAAGACGACGGAGGTGAAAAGGCGGATCTCAGGCAATACATTGATGCGACGTTCACGGGAATGTCTATTTATCGTGCTCTCGTCCCTGCTGAGCTCGTGAGGGAGGCAGACGCAGAACATAAGTCGTTGAAAGAAATGTTATCAGTGAGTGTTAAATTATGTGATGTATATTTTATGCTCACTCTGCTGTACAGTACAACGGAAAGCACGGGGTAACTCCTTTTTTGTTTTGGACATGAAGCTCAAGTCTATAATACTCATATTTTCAGGCCCTTTTTACATACCCAATCGCCCTAGGCACGATCATCAACGTCGCTGGAATGGTTCAGAATCCAAATTTAGCAGGAACACACTATGAAGGGCATTGGGTGTCAGATGCGACTCGTGACGAGCTCGATGAATACTTTGGACACTTCGAGCCTGAAGTTAGGACCCTGGTAAAGGTAGGAGACTTATACGTTGAGTGAATTTAATCGAGCTACACACATGGTACAGCTTTGCGATAAGCCATCCAAGTGGGCTTTGCACGTCGTGAAACCGTTGCCATTTTGTACGCGAAACAGGGCCACTCTTGTTGGAGATGCGGTGTGTCACTTCACACTGAATAAACATTTCGCTGAGACCGGATCTCCTAGTGCCATGCCACGACACCTCACTTTGGTGCCGGTGCAGGTCAAGGAATCGACGTATGTCCATAATGACACCGCTCCTCTGCCGTTTCTCAGACATGTCTAGGATGCATTTATACTTGGCCGGCTGCTTGCACACCCGCTGATGTCGCTCTCTCGGATCCCAGATGCTCTCCGCATTTACGAAGAAGTCCGCCTCCCTATGGCTCAATTCGTCGCCCGCCTTTCGTTGTCGACTGGTTGGTTGTACACATTCACGGCACCCGGTTATTATGATGGAGCGAGAACGGGGGACGATTTGGACGAGTCTGGTATTGGTTCATATGAGAGAGAGGGGATGGATACCATCAAGGAGGAGGTCTTCCGACGGTGGGAGACATTGGAAGCACTGGAAAGTGCTCTGCAGACGTGGGAGGATGCAGAGGCGAAATTGAGACTGTTTGTTAGTCCGATAACCAACTAGACATCCCTCGGATCACATCAATGCGCATATAGGAAATAGAAACAACTACAGCGGTGTGTATGTATTCCAAGTTACGTGCTGGTGACCCCGCGTGATATCTAAATTGACATTTAATCTATTTGAGTTGCTTGAACAGACTGGCAAGCAAGTCATCTTCCAAATTCTTATCACCGATTGCGTGATGCCGATCAGCAAGCTCGAAGAGATGAACCAGGTTCACAATGTTGCTCGAGTCTTTCTGGCGAGCTTAACATGACGCAATAGGTACCAGACAATAACCATTCTGCTAACTCAGTACATCCCATGACAATATTGAAATCTCCGGATACAACCCTCAGAACACAAAGCACTTTACAAACGATCCGTTATCCAAAATACCATTTATAAAACGGCATGTCTCCATCCAGTTAGAGCGATTACCCATTGATCACGATGGGAGAGCAAGCCGTGCCGACTCCGTACTGTAGGCGATTTAGAGTCACTTCCAAACGAACGGAACCACCAGGGTGGACTCACGAAAACGTTTCCGTCACAGCAGACGGTCTGCTGGGTGCAAGTGCTTCCATGTCCGCTCCCGCCGAGGCTGACGGGGGAGCAGGTCAAGCCGATCTGGGTGCCACTCGGTGGCAGGGGGAGGTTAAGCCAGTAGAAGAGATTGGTGACTTGGAAAGAAGAGGACTGTTACAAAACGACCCTTAGTATGTTCGGCTCATGGTGTTTGACGAGAAAAAACTCACGGACTGAATGGTTTCGCAGCACTGCACGCTACCCGAGTTACAGGTGCCACTGGTGCGAGCTGCAAGGTCGGCCGGGACAGCACTGGCAACCCCAACGAGGGCCACGACAGAGAAGAAAATGGTAAAGAGACGAGCGAACATGTTGGTGTAGATGAGCTGTTGTTTTCAGACGACGAAGGAACTGGAGTTGTTGCAAACTAGCAACACATGCGCCTAGTTTTTATACCTCGATTTCCTCTTCCTGTGTCTTTCATTGCGCCAATGAACCCCCTGACAAGGTAGTGGAACTGAACGTGCGAGGATGGAAAACCAAAGTGCCTTACATTTCTTGCCGGACCAACATCGCACTTGGGTTCAGGTTCTTCTGCGAGCAGTCAGGCCGAACCGGTGCAATAGGGGAAGGAGAGACATACACACAAAAGCGGCCATCGAAATCCTCAAAAATCGACACCGATTAGTCCTCCCCGATATACATAGAGAACAGAGCCAACCCTGAGTCAACGTCCCTCAACATAGACCCTAGGAACGGTACAGGAAGACACATGGGCGCTGAGGGGAGGAACAGCCTTCAAGTCGGTGGAGGTAGTACCCCTCGCAGTCTCGAAGCAGGCTGAACTATACTCATTAGAAGAGCAAGACGTGACACTAGAACGAAGTCAGTGGTATCAACCAACATACCGGTGTGCTCCAGGATAGCATAGTGGTTGAGGTTGCTAGACCGGCTTTACCGCCTCATGCAGTGCAGGTGGCTAAACTTTGTACTTTAATCAAAATTATTCCCAAAGCACGCAAATGGAAGGAAGCTACGCTACAAACCTTTCAAGTTCGCCAGCCAAGCAAGAGCGTAGCTCCAATTGGATGAAGTGAATTACTACACTGCTTGTGTACCTTCAGGTACTACTCGCTATCGGATCATCAGAGCGTTGCACCTTTCCAACTTGATGCATGAGGACTTGGCTGATGCCCCGAATAAGGTACCATCAAGTGCAGTTGGATTAAACAATGTCGCAGAGAGCGCTGCCGCGACTTCGCGATGGGGAACCTGATTAAATTCAAGGTCCATAAAGAATAATTTGAGATATATCGATCTGCTGAAATCTCTCGATGCCGTACAGAAAAAATACATACCTCGTAAATCTAGGTCAACAAGGCACAGTGTAAGTGCCTGGAAGGTGGTACTACGAGATATCATTTTGATGGCGTTTGGACAATGGATGGAGTCGTCGAGTTGGTGACATGAAAAATGTTGGAACACCAAGTTCAAGTTCAAGTTGTAAGAACTCGGAGCTAGTTGGATCGTCCAAATGGGCATTTGGTCATTTGAATTGCTGAGTTGCTTGAACTCTGAAGACCGGCAAGCAGGTCACCTTCCGAATTCCTATCACTGATCGCGTGATGTCGATCAGCATGCTCGAAGAGCTGAGTCAGGTTCACAATGGTCCTCGAGTCTTTCCAGCGAGCTTAACACGACGTAATAGGTACCAGACAATAACCATTTTGCTAACTCAGTACATCGCATAACTATATCCAAATCTCAGACAGAACCCTCAGAAGCTTTACAAACGATCCGTTGTTGATTATCATTTACAAAACGGCATTTCTCCATCCAATTCAAGCGATTACCCATTGATCACGATGGGAGAGCAAGCCGTGCCGACTCCGGCCTGTGGAGGATTTAGAGTCACTTACAAACGACCGGAGCACCAGGATGGACTCACGAAAACGTTGCCGTCACAGCAGACGGTCTGCTGAGTGCAGGTGCTTCCATGTCCGCTCCCGCCGAGGCTGACGGGGGAGCATGTCAAGGCGACCTGGGTGCCACTAGGCGGCAGGGGGAGGTTAAGCCAGTAGAAGAGACTGATGACCTCGTAAGAAGAGGTCTGTTACAAAACGACCCTTAGCATGTTCGGCTTATGGAGTTCGACGAGAAAAAACTCACGTCCTGAATTGTTTCGCAGCACTGCACGGTACCCGAGTTACAGGTGCCACTGTTGCGAACCGTAAGGTCGGCCGGAACAGCACTGGCAACCCCAGCGAGGGCCACGACAGAGAAGATGGTAAAGAGGCGAGCGAACATGTTGGTGTTGACAAGCTGTTGTTTTCAGACGACAAAGGAACTGGAGTTGTTGCAGACCAGCAACACATACGCCCAGTCTTTATACCTCGAGTTCCTCTCTCTGTGTCTTTCATTGCGCCGACATACCCCCTGACAAGGTAGCGGGACTGAACGTGCGATGATGGAAAACAAAGTGCCTTACATTTCTTGCCGTCACAACATTGCACTTGGTTCACATTCCCCTGCGAGCGGTCAGGCCAAACCGGTGCAATAGGGGAAGGGGAGACCACGAAGGGGAAACGCACATTGAACCAGCCACCGAAATCCCGAATAGTCAACATCAATTACCTTCCTGCATTCTCCCGGTGAACCTAACCAACCCTGCTTTCGACGTCCCTCAGCACAGGAAGCCACATTGACACGAACGGCGAGGGGAGGAACACCTTTGATAGAAATAATCTGGTTCAGCGTCTTGTAGTGTGCCGAGAAACACTGGGAAGGCTAGGGTGGCCCATTAAGAAACGGGTCCAATGTATCGACCGACCGTCTACGTGTGCCAGGGTAGTGTAGTGGTTGAAGACACTGGCTGCACGCCCCATCCAGTATGAGCGGTCAGAATAACCCTGTGCTTGCCATCGACATCCTGAAAGAAGATAAATGGCAAAGGGGTAGTAGGGAGGCAATGATACAAACCTTTGCAAGTTGCCATCCAAGCATAGTATAGCCTCGTCAGAGGCGTGAGAGGGGTACATTTAAGTACGGCGCATCAAAAATCCTGCTGGCGCCAGTGGACATTCAGGTACTACTGTATGATCTAGACCAAGGCGTTGGAAATGCATCTTTCAAGTTCAAGTCGGTGCATGATGATTCGGAATTGCCCTGGTCATGAATTAAGATCAAGTGCATTTGGGTTGGCGCTGGGAACACGAGGTACGCTGATTTGAAAGATGGCGCAGACAAAGCGGAGTTCTGACCAGCACATTGTGGCTGGGCACCCTGAAGGCCCACAAAACCAAAATTTGACAGACATATTTAGTGTCGAAATTAGAATATCCTGATGCCACATAGAATGATCAATACCTAAAGTCAGTGAATGCCTCGCGTATAGGTGAGATTTTGTTAATCTGTCAGGAAGATGCAACGGGTCGGCCGGGGTAAGACATTGTTCTGAGTCAAGTTGCAAATGTTGGTTCCAAAACGTGAGACCCCACCTCACATTAGCAAGCAGTTCGAGTGACGACGGTTGCTGTATGGGGTGGGTGTGATCGAGAAGAGGTACGGCGACGACCCCCAAGTATGAAATTGCAAGGTTGCTATGAGAACGGTCGGATAGAGAAAGCCGAGGCAAGAACATACGTGACACGAGTTCTGAGAGTTGACGCGCGAAAGTGTTTGAATGCGAGCAAATTGGATGTGAGGGGATATACGAGGAAGTTTTCCTGAACAGAGGTGTGGTCGTGTGAGCAAATGAGAGGCGTACCTGTTTGAGACCCTCTGTAAAGTTGTCGAGGGAATAGACGACTTGCTCTGCGTCGACCGAATCATTGCGCCGGCATGCGTGCATTAATTCTGCCTGAGCATTACCGGCACTCTGAGAGAGCGAGTGTAGAAAGTCCTCTGCGGTCGACATGACCGTTTGCAGGCTTGCACCTTTGCTTTGGCTTTGGTGGATTTAAAGGTGCGGTGGCGGATATGGCAGTAAGTAGGGGGTGTCTTGGCGGGAGGGGGATCCTTGGGTTTGCGAGATGGTGTAAAGTCCTGCTGGTCGTCCTCTGACTCTGCATCCGCGCTGTCGCGGTCGTCGATGTCGTCGTGTCGTCTGGGTCGTCAAGGTCAGTGCCAGTGAGAGCGATCGACGAGGCGGCGCGGCCGAGTCTGCCATGAGAGGGTCAAGTCAACAAGCGCGTCCTCAATGTTGGGCGAATACGTACGGTATCAGACTATCAGTAAGTTGTCCGTTCAACGCTCGTCGGCGGTCTTGTAAGAGTGTCAGTCAACTGTTGCATCTTGAAAAACGTAGTCTCCAAGTTACACTGACGCTGTTGCCAATCGAGAATGTTCCAATCACCGATTGTATCCCTTCACTGTAAGTTGTTCCCACACATTGTAGGTTCAACGGGTGCACCACTCGTGGAGATCAATGTCTTGAAAATGATCGCACTACACCAGTCCACGACCGAGTCACCAACGGTCGAGTTCACATAAGTCACTGCATACTATCCTACACGACACGCCCGCCTTGTCGTTTGTACCTTCACAAATTCGCCACCTGCGCAGCATCCTGCTCGATCTCGTTGATAAATGCCTTGGGATTCGGTTCTCGTCCCAAAAAGTCCTACGATCCCCGGGCCAGCGTCAGGGCGACCGACAATCATGAATCAGTGATCGGCAAGCACGTCTGGCAACACACACCTTGAGCGAATCCATGTCGTCCCGGCTCCCACCCACGAGCAAGATCTTGTCCCGGTACAGTTTGCCCAGCGCGGGGTCCAGCGGCGCCTTTTTGAACACCGTCGCGTACATGTCCGCAGCGAACACGAGCGAGTAGGTATACCTAGCACGCGCGGCGTGAGATGAGAGAATGTACGTCGGGCAAACGAAACCACGTACCCATAGTATCCGGCATCATATCCACCAACGATATGCCCAAACGTGCCTTGTCCAGGCTTGTACTCGCCCCCCTGGACAAGCGAGATCTTCTCCCTGAGCTCGTTCCAGAGCTTGGTATAGTCTGTGTTCACGTCCAAACTGTTGTTGTGGACCGCGAGGTCAAAGTTGGCAAAGAAGAGCTGGCGAAGGTAGAACAGGCCAACGTTGACGTAGCGACTACAAGGAAGCGTGCGTAAAGACCAATCATACACAAAGAGAAGACCAAACTAACCTCTGGATGATCTTGGTGATCAGGTCGTCCGACAAGGGCTCTTGAGTTTTGTAATGACTCGACATCTTCTTCAATACCTCGCGCTCCCAGCACCTGACATAGAATATTACGATTAACCATAGCACTGACCTGACCAGCAAGAATCGACGAACCAGTTCTCGAGCATCTGCGACGGTGCCTCCACAAAGTCGCGCGCGACGGCTGTCCCGTGGAAACGTGAATATCTCGTCCGGCTCAATAAACCATGGAAAACATGGCCCATCTCGTGGAAGAATGTTGTGACATCGTCATGCCGCATCAGCGCAGGTCGATCCGGCGTGGGTTTTGCCAGGTTCGCCACCATGGCCGCCAATGGGTAGTGCCGTTTGGCATTGGGTAGCTCGTAACCTGGGAGGAGGCCCCACACGGCAGCATGCGAATATTTACCATCTAAGGTGCAGAGAGGTAAGTAACATTCAACCGACATGGTAATGTCACGATGCATACCGCGAGGGAAAAGATCAAGATAGCAGTAACCGACGAAGCCTGATTCATCCTTTGCACCCTTTTCCCAAACCGAAAACTGTTGGACCTCTGTATTGCGATCAGTCATCCGCTCCAGGTTATCATAGCTTTCTGCAAAAGACGCACCAGGGTGCCATACATCCCGCGCATCACCGGTGATTTCTACGAATTTGACCCCAAGCAGGTTCTGGTATATGTCGAGAATGGCAGGGACGACGACGGACACGGGGAAGTACTCTTTGACAAGTGAGTCGTCAAGACTCAAGTTGCGTTCCACATAAAGTCGATCGTAATAACTACAATCGATCAGACAAGAAACAGTAGAACGGGCGTTAATTGGATATACCGGTAGTCCCAAATGAAGAAGTTGTCATCGATGGGTAGGCTACGCTTGGCATGCTCTTCCTTTTTGAGTGCGAGAAGCGTGGCGCGTTCTTGAACACCGAGAGGGTCGAGATGTGCCTTGAGGTTGTCCAAGAACTAAACACCAACGACGGATTAGCACATGGCGATAACGATTGGAATGGCAAACCTTTTTCGCATTCGCTGCACTCTTCACCATCTTGACCTCCGTGATATAGTCCGCCCAGGAATCATACTGTAAAATCTTTGCGATCTGCCTGCGTAGGCGGAGAGCAGTATTCAGGTATCCGACATTATTGGCCAGTCGATCGTCATACGCCTGTTGAGCTGCTTGACGCGTTTTCGGGTCGTTGGCATATTTGAGCTAGGCCGGTGCCGTCAGGTCAGACAAGATGTTGATCAGTAGACGATACTCACGATGGGAAAGATATCGGGCGTCCTGAAGGTGACGTCGTACAAGGTCTTGTCGCCTTCAGTGCGTTGGGTATATCCTGACACCACATCCTCTGGAACACCATCGAGTTGTTCGCGGGTAAACGAAATACGACCCTATAACGTGACATCAGCCAAATCGATGGACACAGACGAACGAGGACAGACGACGCACGCTTTCCTCATTGAAGTTTTGCTATACGATCACGCACGATTCAATCGCCCTCCTCGGTGCACAAAAATAAAACAGACGTACGGTAAATTTCAAGCAGGCATCCGACAGCTCGTCCTTTAGCTGCTTCAACCGGTCCCGCTCTTCCTTGCTCTCAATCCCCAACCCAGCACGCTTCCCATCGAGCAACATCTTGTCGACGAGCCGCTGTTGCTCGGCGCTCAACGCGTCCCAGGCACCCGTCTTGCGCAGGTTGGCCGCCGCGGTCACCTTGGCCTTGTATAAATCTTCGCGCATCGATTCTTGGTTGGCGTATTTGCGCGCACGCTCCTCGGATTTGGTAGAGGCGTCTCGGAGGGCTTTGTCCGTCGAGACATTTTGGTAAAAGCTGAGCGGTTCGATGGCGATGTCGAATGCAGCCTCAGAATTCGCAAGTGCGAGCTGTCAGTGTCAATATGTGTCATGAGAACAAGGAAAGCCGTAGTCGCCCGACGAGAGGTCAACTCACAAATACCTGGTCGAATGATGAGTGACGGACGATAGGGAAAGCAATAGGACTCACGTTGTCAAAATTAAGCTTGTCCTCGGGTAGTTGAACGATGTTGTCGCTGAGCTTTTTGTCAGTGGCAAGTGCCTCGGTAGTAAGTCGCTCGATATCTTCGACGGTGTGCTGCCAGGACGGTGGAGGCTGCGGAGGCTTCAGTGATGCCATTGTGGTGTCGGTGGAGAACCTAAAGTCCAAGTAATGGTTGGGGACGTGTTGTGCGAGTCTTGACGTGGATGTAGTAGCGAGATATCGATGTCGTATTCGATCTTGTCTATTAATCGTGACCAACCCGATATAGCTAGCGCTACCATGCCTTGACGCTCGTTGTAGTGATCTAGAAATGACCCTCCGCGTCGCTACAAAACCGACCAACATCATGGAGAAAACTCAGAAAAGTTGACCGTAAATTGAACGTAAGAAATGTTTGTTACACAGCAATACAACGTAAAATTTCGTACACTGTTTGTTTCAACCTCCCTCGACCTTCCGAATCATCCGTCTATCGCGCTCTCCAACGACCGCAATCATCCCCTCGTTCTCCAACGCCTTGATTACCTCCCCAAACTCGACCGCATCCACCCGTATACTGCTCTGTTCGCCTAGCCGCTTCATCGCATCCCCCCACCGAATGCCCCGACTCTTCGCACCGCCAACAGCATCCAACATGGCCAACAGCTCCCTCCGCATATCGTCTCGTAACCTTCGTTGACCAACTCCAGTCCCCGTGTTCAGCAGGCCCATGTCAATCTTGCCCGTTCGTGGATCCATCGCACTCGTCCGAATCGCCTCGCGCATCAACCGACAAGCTTCTTGGACATCTTGCAGTTCAACATGCGCGGAGAAACGCATACGCGCATGGGCTTCAGACAGGCGAATCATGCTTTCTAGCTGACGCGTCGTTGCCGTGATCCGTTTCTCCGCACCACGAGGTTCATTGGCTCCAATGGCACGAAGGGAGACATAGGACGCGACGAGTTCATCACTGGCTTCGGAACTGATGACCGGTTGGATATGTGTCCGGGCGTGCTCGATGTACGCCGTAAGTTCTTCCAGGGGCTGAGTTACACCATCAATTCACGGACACATCGAAACGTCAAAATCGGACCAACCAGGACATCGTGTCCTCCAGTGTCCGGAGCGTCTTCCAGGTATAACCCAACAAGGTGTTGGGCTAGCTTCCGGTCTAACGTTTCGTCGACACGATCCAGTACGAGATAGAGAAGGTCAAATCGTGATATTAGTGTCGGGGGAAGGTCGATGTTCCGGGTGATTGGCAAGTCGACATTGTATTTCGACTCGACTGGATTGGCTGCAGCAAGAATAGACGTTCGAGCATTCAGAGTGGTAATGATACCGGCTTTTGCTATCGAAACTGTTTGTTGTTCCTATTATAACATCAGTCGAGGTTACCGTACTCCGTTTGCCGGGACTGACCATGACTTCGTGAAGGACGCTACGAGTGGCGTCCGACATTTTATCGAACTCGTCAATGCAACAAACACCACCATCGCTCAAAACAAGGGCGCCACTGAATATTCAATTAGCTATGAAGGAGAAAAATTCAGCTGTACGAGCTTGCCTTTCTAGAACAAGTTGTTTGGAATCTGGGTCTCGAGTGACATAGGCGGTGAGACCGACAGCTGATGAACCTTTACCGGACGTATAGACGCCTCGAGGAGCAATCTTGTGCACGTACTGGGAAAAATGTCAGTCCCACGTGCGGACAGCAAGTTGGAAAATCACCTGCAAGATTTGAGATTTACTAGTACCGGGGTCACCAACGAGTAACACGTTGATGTCTCCACGATATCTCGGCCCGCCACCTCCACCACCCCTCGCAATGTGTTTGTTCGTGCCCCCAAAGAGCTGAAGAAGTATTCCCTTCTTGACGTCCTCCATTTCCCAAATGGACGGAGCGAGCGATCGTGCCAAAAGCTCATACAAGTCATGTCTTCTGCTCAGTTCGATGAGTCTCATCTCGAGTTCAGCCATGCGAAACTTTCGTGTACGTGCACCACCGAGGGCATCTTCGACCTGAATGTGTACGACGTCGAGGTATGTCTTGAAGAGACTCTTCATTGTTCGCTGACGAGAGTTTACTCTGACAGGAACACTTCGAAAGATTCCAGTTACAGTGAGGCGGTCACCAGGTTTCGCCAGATCGACCAGCTCATCATAAACGCTCAACGAAACAGTGTGCGGCGTCTGACCATCAGGTACTGCATCCGGGGTCTCTTGTAGCCGGATGACCTGCCTGTCTGCGAATTCGCAACGATTGTGTATGAGCGACATGGTGCCGACAGATGCACAGACGTCGCGGGGACAACGAGCGGGTTCTTCGATCTTGCCACGATCGATTTCAACTTGAACGGTATGAGAACATGTAAGGCACCGGAAAAACGCGACCTTCATATCTGGGATGACGGGTGTGGCACGGATAACAAGACCCTTGATGCAGATGAGTTTGTCGGTATCTACAAAGATGTTCTAGGTCATTGCACAAACAGAACCAAGAGACCGACTTACCACCTGGATTGAGTTCGCGCATGTTGACAGAGTCGAGTCCAAAAGGTCGTACTTTGTATACCTTGGCCATGATATCGGCGATCTCTTCATCCCCTTGCTCTCCCTGCATGCCTTCCGCGTCAGCCTGCTGGTCTTCGTCTGCAACTTCCAACATGAGGTCCTTGAGTACCTGATCCATCGCGGGTATCACTTCCTGAGGGTATTTTTGGAGCTGTCCAAACAGCTTTTTACAAGGGGGATAAGCTAGCAAGTTGACCATGTCCAGATTCAAGTTGGACAGTCCCGTCTGACGCATGATCCGCAGTTGAGCTTCATACGAGACAACCTCGGCCTCCTCCGGGGATTCGAATGCAACGGTGGGCAGGTTTCGCGCCCGATCGTGCATCGAACGGTATTTTGGTTTAAATCCACGAAGAAATTCGCGGAAAAGCTTCATCGTCTCTGCGAGGTTCACGGTGGTACCCCATATCGCACGAATCTCGTCGGGTTCGTCTGTGGGTGCTGCAGGCGCAGAGAGATTGGGCGCAGACGAGGGTGGAATAGACAAGTGTGTGCCATCTGAGCGGAGGTTGTCGCTGAGCAAGTCGTCGTGGTACGCTCTTCGCGCGACACGGCGGGGTGTGGTAGACGTGACCGAGGAGTGAATATCGCCCCTGCGGTTTTTGGGCGTCTTGAGTGGGGTGAAGCTGGCGACGCGTTTGGCCAGCGGTGTGGCAGGATCGCTCCCCGGGAAGAAGAGCCGCGGTGGACTCGACTTTGGCGGCGCGTCCATGTCGACATCGTCGATGTCGGAGGTGGGGAAATCGACTCTGGGCGGGGAGGACATGGTGGTATGAGTGAGAAAGACGCGACGCGACGCGCTGACATAAGTTCGGGTAGGTCCAACAAGCTATTTGCACGTGCCTTCTCCTCGACCACAACGGCAAATGGCTCTGGACGACGCGCATCAGGTTCGTTGCAGTCAGCGACGAAAACTAGCAGCTAACTAGAATGACCAGACGAGTATTTACATCCCGTTCGAGGAGCCAGGTGGGTTCAGGCAACCCCATGTACGGCGTTCACTCACGCCTCGTACACCAGACACGAATGATGTCGAGTCCTATTCTTTATTCCCGGAAAGAGACCTTCCAAATGGCCACGAACTACGCCTCGCCGCATACAAAACAGCTTGGTCAAAGTGCTTACAACGAGTTCAGGTATGCGCCAAGTAACACCCATGGCATAATCTAAGCGACCCCAGGAACTAATACATGCTCTGCACGCGCCGATCGTAGACAGAGTGGCAGAGTTGGTCAACATGGCCTACACGGACACCTTCCCAGGTTTGCCATTCACCGAATTGCCAGTTATATCGGTGACAGGTAGGCACGGAAGAAAAGTACGTGTGTCGCAGCTAACAGTGTACCAGTTTTTGGGACTTCTTCGTCCATCTTTGACGAAATATCCAACCGTCTTGAGGCGGAGGGGCAGGATGAGCTCTTTGATGACAACATTGGTACTCATATTGTCACCCACCTCTTCCCGCAAGATTGCCCGAACATCACATCTGCAATTAAAACACTCATCACCGGTTTCATGGATAAAACCGAGGAGTTAGGCATGTGCGCGTAGCCTTTCTGAACCAAACGCTATTCTAACATTTTCTTAGACCCTGTCAAGCGAAAGCATGCAAGCTCCTTATCCACACTTGACATCAACCTGCTTCAAATATGGTTTGATGCGCTCAATGAATCGAGAGGTAATATGCCGCCGGATTTTTTTCCCTGTCAGCACTAATGAGAGAAAATCAGACTTATCTAGTAATACGACCCGTCTAGTCATCATCTTGCACGATTTCGAACGATTTGATCCTCTCGTCGTTCAGGACCTCTTTGAAATTTCTAGGTATCCAAAGTCTGCCTTGTCCAGTCAACAAGCTCTAATGTCGTCTTGCAGCCTCGCAATTCCTCGACTCCCGCTTGTCTTTATCCTTTCATTGACCTCTCCCCCAACACCATCATACATTCACGCTACGTATCCTCGATCGACCTTGGCTCACTTGCAAGTACGGAGTTGCTCGTTCTCAACAAGCCAGCACATTTTGCATGAAATTTTGTTGAAGGTACATCTTTCAACCCATTCAGCAGTCAGTCTGACCTTTTACTCAGACATTTTTCGACGTCGAGTTCAATCCTGGTTTCGTCCTTGGACCAGCAACAATCGAGTTTCTCATCGAGTTTTTTGGGAGGCATTCGCCATCTCTCGATGGCCTCGTCTCCATACTGCAGGTGACGACCCCTGTCGACTGCCCACACTTCTAGTTCTCAGTTGCGATCCTAGCTAGCCTATATGAAACATTTCGAAGAGCCCCTTACGGTTTTCCTCTGCGAGGAAAGTCTTGCGTCCAGAGACCTCGCCGACCGTAATTCGGCCTCCTTTCTTGACTCCGTTCTTGCTCGAGTTCAGGGTTTACCGGATAGCCCTGACGGCTGGCGGGTCGGAGATGTAGACGAGTTGCTCGCATTTGTTCGAGACGCCCAACTGACCTTTCAGAAACAATCGAAACTGCTGCGTGTGGCCTTTCGACTCTTCCTCGTCGTGCAGGACTTTGCAGCTTCGCTAGGAAACAAGAGCGAAAAAACTCTTCCCGAGCTAATGTGTGCAGTCCTGAGAGGCCGACTTGGGACCTCGTATAGATATGTGTGTACGATCGTCCAGTAAGTGATCTGTGTCAGCTAACACCTGAGTCGCTCATACGTTGTTTTTCAGACGACTACAAGCGAACCAGTTGGATGTGCTCCTGTCGGAAATGCATGACTTCTTTGTCGGTGTCTCAGCAGAGGTACGAGACGAAGAAAAGGAGATTATATCACGGATCGACACGGCTCGCTCGGTTCACGGTAGGCACGATGACGAATCGCGGCAGGTTGCGGAGATGATTGGGGATTGGTTGGTCGAATATTTCGAGTGCGTAGTTTTGCTTCACATGACAGTTGAATTTGACGCGCGTGCCTGTCTCCAGACGCCGGTTCATCACCCTTGAAAATCTCCCCCTGTGGGATATATCTTACACTGGTTCTACGCCTTTCCCATCAGAGGTACGATCGACAAGATCTGCTCCTCGCCTTTTCTGATCTAGTTGTAGCTATTGAACCCCTCGCTTCGCGCATCAATATTCTCTGGCTTGTTGCATCCGCAAGACTATAGCGCGGGCCTTTCGAACTTTGATGTCGATGTCGACGACGAAGAAGCGCCTTGGGACATGCCTGATACAAGCATCCTATTTCAACGCTACTTGGAGAGCGGCAAGATGATCAACGTCTTTGACTGGTTCGAATCATTCTCCCTCGTTCTAGAAACTCAAAAGCGACGCGAGCGGACGAATGCATTGGCGCGCGAGGCGCTCGCACGCACGCCCAGCCGACGAAAAGGCAAACAGCGTCAAGTGGAAGAGGATCCCGAAGAGAACGAAGAAGAGCTGGACAAGTGGCGGATGGAGGTGCAGGCGCGGTTCATCCGCTCGTTGCACGAACTCGATTACGTCGGGTTGGTCAAGCATACGGGGCGGAAAGCGGATCATGTCATGCGCACTGTGTTTGATGTGCCTGGATGAGTGCGCGGGTACTTGGTGGGTCGATCGCGTTCCGGGCTGTCGTGTGGTGTTGACTTGTTGAACCAGCGTCGCTAGAAAGCATTTATTTCACCTGTCAATTACTTAGAAGGCCAACGATGACGTGTTAGTTTTCACGATGCTGACTGTGGGGCTGGAAGCTCGACCATGACCTTGGCATTCCTTCTCAAATAAAGTATACATCGCCAAGGTAATTCCTTTCTTCGGGGCCAGCCAACCAGTGCACAGGAATCGCGCAAAGCAGCGTCATACATCCCGATCGTCGTTCCGCCCCAGCTCGCTGCCTTGGGCACCTGCAAATTTCTCGTAGACGATACTCACAATGTTGACCCGTCTGAATACAGATCACGTCCTCGTCGATGTTGCTTGTCCCGTTCACCGACTAGCTAGGCAAGCCACTGTGAAGACAACGGACGACCGGGCAGGTAAGTACGTGCCTCATATCACCTGGTTGAGACGTTGGCTTCTCGTCTGCGTGTTGACTACTCGACGATTGTTTTACTAGTCTTTCCGATGGCTCACCGATACTGTAACTCATTCGGGCAAGTTCTGGAGACATGTTTCTGATATGGCATTTCATCGACCCATGCAACGCCGTGCCTGTTCCATTGCGTAAATACTCTTAGACTGCAGACTGAGCCCCAATCCTCGGGCCTGGGCTTGAGCCTTTGTTTGAATCAAACAGACCCTGTTAGATGATGAGTATGAGGGGTCCGCCGGCAGCTATGTATTAGATTCAAGCACAGCAGGGTCACACGAACCACACAGCATTCAGTTGGTCCCGACGTGTGTATATATGTAGGATTCCTCCGGATGCCTGGATAAAAATGCATCGCGGGCGAGGGACAGTTGAACAATCCGACCAGCTGGTCCGACTGGCGATGACTTCCGCATCAGGGACTCGTTGGGTACGTACTACTTGCTCTACCCTGGCGCGTCCATTTGCCCTTTCCTGCAATCAAAACGAAGTAATCCACAGTAACCACGGTTGCTTCTGAGTCGGATCTACATTTCAGCTTCTCTGGGCAGATTAAACACATCGCCCATTTGCAACAGGCGGATTTGTTTGACGCGTGTTCCTGTCTCAGATGAGTCGCTTCGCAACCCCCTTGCAAGGCACATCCATCAACGCTCAGGCAATTCTATTTCAGCGCTACCTCAATAAATAACTTGGACCGCGCCTGGCGACGCAAAGACAACACGGAAGGAGTGGCGTCGACACGCCGGCGATGAAGGAGGGCCGACACACCCACCCCTTGCCCTTCTCACAGGATGCAGGTCCAAATTAAACATATGTACCCAATGAAATTGACCGTTGCCAGCCAATCGCACCGTCGCGATGTGATATTTTGATGGGGGTGCCCGGGCGCTTCTCTCGTTTGACCCGATGTCGGCTGTGAGTTGGAACTCCGTCGTTGTCCACTTCCCATCGTTTATCTGCATTCTTGTTCTTTCTCTCATCCTCTCTTTCTTACCAGCGCGTTGTGCAGCAGCAGCCTTTCTGATCCCCACATTCGTTTTCCGTTACACTCGTTCTCCACAAAGATGTTCAGCCCTGCTATCGTCTCGCTCGCACTCGCTGCTTCGGCCTTTGCAAACGTCTTTGTACGTGGCTCGGATCGTTGGGCATGGAAAACGCATTGACGAAAAAAAAAAAAAAATCCGCAGATCACCTCTCCTACCGCTTCTACCATATTCCCCGCCGGCCAGGTAGCCACGGTGTCCTGGCAAGACAGTGGTTCATCACCTTCGCTCGCTCAATTCGGCAATGCATCCTTTGCCATTTACGTCGGGAATGCAATTGAGCAGGTACGCACCGCCGACAGCTGTCTAGCAAACGTCTCGCCCATCCTATCTCTCTAGACAATCTTGCAGACGATCGCTACCAATGTGAACGTTTCCGCCGTGTCGTCGCTGACCTTCACGCCTGATGCAACCATCGGCCCCAACGGCAACGAATAGTACGTCCTTGCATTTTCTTTTCTTGCTCCATGACGGCCGACTCACCTGAACCCTACGACAGCTTCATTCGCGTCACCTCGGCGACGTTGAAGAACCCCAACACACCTCAATACCCCCAAGAAGCCTTTTCAGCCATGTTCTCGTACGTGTTCCCCGTCGCCGTTTTTCTCATATGATCCGCGCTAACTTTTTTTTTGTTCTCTCGATCCATCATAGACTGAGCGGCATGTCGGGCGCCTTCAACACGACCATCCAAGCCGAGATCAACGGCCAATCGACAGCCCCCATCGGCGGAACCACGGCAGCCCCCTCAGGGACCTCGCCTGCTTCGACCGCGTCCGGTATGCAGACCATGTCGGGCATGTCCAGCATGACCA
>JBBPLG010000157.1:0-39362 GCA_038089695.1 Xanthoconium separans | reverse complement strand
GAACATTGAACGTTGACGCATTGGCAAGCTGAACATGCTAGCGTTCTTGAATCACATGCCCCCCAATCGACGCAGTGTGTGTGATAGGAGAATTATAATTATTCATGGCACATCCTCCTTCTTCACATTTCCATAGAATTATATGAGCCTTTGGTTGTATTTCTAGCAGATAGAGAAAACATGAACGGTAATGGCAACAGATTGTGTGGGTGGAGTGAACTTGAGAACCAGGAAACCAGCCGAGTTGATACTTACACTTACAGTAGATCAGTGAGTCTTCCACCATCACAATGTCAATTATTGATTGAATTCAAATAAACCAAAGCTCACTCCTTTGAGACATTCTTCTAGATCTAGCCAACAATTTGACAAATCACTCATGAATCTGGGAGCCATTGAATGAGCAAAAGGAGAGCTTTGATAGTTTGATAGAAGATTTATGATGTCACAGCCAGTGACGAAAAAATTTGAATCAATTGTTGAGATCCACCTTTAGTGGGCTCGGGATTTGTGGTTGCGTTGCCGCGCGGGGGTCAGGTCTTGTGTTGTGTTGACTCTGTACAGTGTAGTCAAGTCTTATGATATTTTCACATGTTGTACATTAGGTAGTTACAGCTGACAGTGGCGGACTCGATGGAGTTGTAGTGAGCTGCGTGAGCTGTGCGGGCTCCCACTGAGAAGGCACGGTCTCCAACCTACTTCAGAGTGCAATGTAATGAATTACACATGACATGATGGTATGGTTGCATACAAAAGAGTGATTTGGCAGTGATGGAGGCTGGAGGCTGATAATGATTTGCATGCATGACGCTGTGATACATGACAGTGCGATACATGAAGGCCACTTGGTGGATAGAAACACCATAGAAACACCATAGAAACACAACCGTAGTACCGGGAATACTGCTG
Source organism: Xanthoconium separans (assembly GCA_038089695.1). Taxonomy (NCBI): domain Eukaryota; kingdom Fungi; phylum Basidiomycota; class Agaricomycetes; order Boletales; family Boletaceae; genus Xanthoconium; species Xanthoconium separans. The sequence continues at coordinate 38,453 of JBBPLG010000157.1, read as the reverse complement.
AAAGAAGGTGGAGCCAAAGCTTCAGGGGTCACCTGGTGAATCACTTGGGCTCACTATGGTGCAAGTAAGTTCCGCATTGAACGGCTTGGGCTGGCTAGGTCAATACAACCAAATCTATGCTCGGAGGTCAACGTGGTGGCAGGTACTACTTTCTAACCCAACCGACACATTTCCTCCCGTCCAACGTATCCCTCTCTTACCCACTATATTTCTCCCCCATCCGACATTTCGCTTGTGTAAATGGCACCACTAACATGGATGACCAAGGAGCAGGAAGCCTTCTTGGAAAAGTTCTATGACAAATGGGTGTCGTGCCAGGCTAAGAAGAGCTACGCCAATTTTTGGCCAGCATTTTTTGAGGCATGGTTCACCGAATTTCCCGAGCATGCCTTCATTTTCCCAGAGATACCTGCTGATGTTGAGCTCTCGGAAGAGCAAAAATGCAAGGTTGCCAAAGCAGTGGAAGAACAGAAGGGCGTACGTGCTAGAAATAATGGTTGATGAGTGTATCATGCTAATTTATAATATAGCAACTACGCAACAAGATGCGCAATAAATGGGGGGCCAAACGAAAAGTCCGACAGGCGGACGTCGATCCTAACGCTATCGTAGCATTGATATCTGATATAATGCAGTCAAAAGAGGCTCGCAAGCGCAAGCCACAGAAGATCGAAGCTTACCTGAGCCTGTACCACGACAAGGTACGGTCAGCGCTTGATGGGAGACAGGATGTCAACGAAGTCGAGGCCATGGCGGCAGCGGCCGCAGGCGGAACCGAGAAACTTTCCCCCAAGCTGGCCACCTTTATGAACAAGGCGTGCGGGATGTACAAGATAGAGCTGCCTGAAATCTTGGCCAAGGTGGAGGAGCGCTGGACAGAAATGGTGGCTGAAAAAGAGCAGCAGGGTGAGCGAAAGGTTAAAGAGGCACAATAGTGAGTCTTTGCGTGATAAGAGTTTTGCTGAAGACTTACATTAGGACAGTTATATCGACCAACTGGCTCCAACAGTCTCCCATTTCTTTTCTGCGCTGAGGTTCCTGACTGGCTGGTCATTTACCGTCTTGATGGGTGGACCCACGCCAAACGCTGGGGGAAAAACAGAGTTGGGCAGTCTCCATGTCGGCGCCACAGAGCTGGGTCATACATTTGACCAGGTTTATCCGGAGTTCAACCATGGAATTATGTGGCCATTCAGAGAGTTTCTGGACCGTGTGACTTGTAAGTGATTGGCATCCTTGAAGGATAAATGGCAAGCACTGACCGAATGAGTAGCAACGAAGGAACTACCTTTGAAGGGGGAAGTTGCGGCGACAGCAGAGGAGTCTAACCTTACATCAGCTCCTGGGGAGGTGCAGTCTGGACTGCACGACCTCCCTGCACTTCCTTCAGTCCCCCTCTATACGGTCTCCCAGGACCCTGCTTCCGGTGTCGGTGAAGGACTGCCGTTGCTGCCCAATCCCACCATACAGTCTGGACAGGCCAACTTTGCTGCCCTCCCTCCAATCTCCCTCCATACGACCTTCCCAGATCCTCCTGCTGCCCTGGATCCCTTCGTCTATAATTTTGGCACGCCGACTCGGATTGATCTCTTGGACGATTTTCTGGCCAAGTACGGATCTGAGCTCTCTACAACCAACACCAACTTGTTGCCCAATGCGTCGACAAGCTGTGGCCACCATCCCCCTTCTGCCAGTGCCACAAGCATGCCACCCATCACAGCTGTTCAGGGAGCATCTGTTGTCCCATCCTATCCACAAACCCAAGCGTACCAGTCACCTCAGACAAGCTCTCTAGCTGTGGCAGTGGTAAATTCGAACTTTCTGCCCACTGTATTCTCAAAGACTGTCCATCACGATCAGGCCGTAATTTCCGCTTCCACCAACGCTGTATCTGTTCAAGGAACATCCGGAACGTCCATAGCTGGCTCATCTCTCCCGCAACCTCAAGTGGTCCAGTCGTCTCAGACGACTTTTCTGGCACCTGTAACACTGGAACCCCCCTCAACTGTTGCTTCTACAGAGATTGCGTCAGTTATCGCTCAACAAGCATGTCTCACTGGTTCGTCCATCCTGCAAGCTCAGCGAGGCCAGACACCCCAAACGAGGTCTTTGGAAGTTGCCAGTGCCACGCCACCATTTCCCGTGCTGACCCCGACAGTCGTTTCCATGGTGACTATCTCAGAGACGTCTCCGGCATCTCTGCAGACCGAGCCAAATAAATCCGCCAGTAGAGTCCCCGAGTCCAATGCCATGCAGGCGAAGGCACGCATTTCCATCATGTCTGCCGCAGAGTCGCCAGCGATGGTCGTCAGCCTAACACAGCTACCTCAATCATCAGAAAGTGTTCCTTCTGCCGTCCAGCTGAAGGAGACTAACCCCGGGCCTGCCCAAACGGCCGTAAATGATGCGACTGCACCCCAGGCTGTCTCGTCTGTTGACCAAGCTGAAACTCAAGTGATCAACAACACGAGCGACTCATCCGCGGCGCAGGTTGTAAATGATGCGAGTGCAGCTCAGGCTGTCTCGTCTGTTGATCAAGCTCAATCTCAAGCGATCAACCAGGCGAGCAACTCATCCATGGCACAGGTTCAAATGACATCCACCATCTCCAAACGATCTCCAACAGATCCCACTGAATCCATTGAAAAACGCAGGCGACAACCATCAACATGGAATCAAATAGCCAATTTGATTGGCGCAGAAGTCAGCAAGACCAAAAAGCGTTCAGCGAGCGGTGATGGGAAGCCTGCCAAGTACGTAGCAGATCACTGATCATAGCACATAACTGATGTGAGTCCAGGAAGCGAAAGACAAAATAGCTCACTCGTTCCCATGCGGTGGAGTTTGATAGTCGCTGACACTGCCAACAAGTACTTACTGGGTAGCATATGCATTTACCTAGATGTATATCAGGATGAATGTAGTGACATCTGGTCAATCAACGAGCTGGGAACTCTTTTGTCATGTCAGCCACCTAATTTGACCGTCTGACACGCTACATGTAGCAATTCTTTCAAGAAGCAACCTGGGCTCATGAATTCGGTTTGTACAGCGACAACGAGTAACGACCGTAACTGTACCAATACTTCACACTACCTTACACAAGGGGATCAACGAAATGGCCATTGCAGCTGAGCACAAGGCCGATCTACCCAAATACATGCTGAAAACAGCTTGTCCACCCCATCATAGCATAAGCACCAGAAGGACCTGCTGTTTTGACTCTTCATCATCAGTGAGATTCCTTCAAAAATGGATGTGGTAATGGCATCCCTGTTTCCCTGTCGGCATCCTCATCATGTTCGAGAAAATGGATACGTCGTTCGTGAAGATGACGACTATTTACTGCCCTTTCCGCTTTGCAGCTTGCGAGTCGACATTGCACTGGACCCAGAGTACCTGTTAAGATCATCAGTGCGATGGACAGTGGACGTGAAAAAAAAGTCTGTGAGGTGATGCGAAAAAGTCTGTGAGAAGTACGTCCTCACAGTGTTACGGTTTTCCATGACGCTACGTTAATTTTTCTTCTTTGTCATCATTCGGACTCTTTTCTCTCCTCACGATGGGACAACCCCATCCGATGTCTTCCGACTTCACCCTACGATGCTGTATTGTCACTCGGCGACTCTTCCCGAGTATGACTTCCGTTCTGTCCCGCTCGCTGCTCCTTCCGCTCTTCCTGACAGCAGGACCCCGTTCCCTTTCCGACTCTTCTTCGTTCGTATCGTTCCGACTCACGGAACATTTGCTTTTCCTATGGGACCCGATGGTCCGTGCTGACTTTCGCATCGTATAAATACTCAAGCCTTGTATTGTAGAAAACCCAATCTAGTTCTACGCAAGTCATACCGCGTTTACTGGAGTTCCCGCTCGAAGTTCTCTCTTCTCGCTCAACTCCCTCTTTCTCGTTCCCCTCCGCGAAGAACTAGGACTTCGCGTCGACACAAGAGTACCCTGTTCCAAGGGTTGAGTGCGACATCGCCAACTTCGCTCTGCTTAAGTCGGCGACTATCAAACAGAACATTGCTTAGCTCACTGTTCGTTCTCTACAACCGAGTTAACTCCGGTTGTCACGGTAAGCGTAACACACAGACTTTTCCGCACAATGACGCATTCCTGCCTCCTTGAGTTGTCTCGTCTCATCGCCCCTGTCAATTATCCAACAGCCACGAGGACAAATTGGTGGGAAGGAGCAGGGAGCAGACAACAACACTGGAGGGAGAGGACAAGACTTAAATATTATTTTCATTGCATCGTGTGATCATTGCGAATCATTCGAAGATGCTCGAATTTTATGTGCGGTGGTGATTACCTGGGTAATAATATATTAGAGCACTTAGCACCCTAATCACTGGTACATCACTGTCAGGAAGGGTCAGCTTGACCTATGTGGACAATATATTAATGTAATTCTATGGTGAGCCGACAAAGGCCAGCCCGAAGCTTCACCATGACTTGTGAGCGTAAGAATGTATCAAGAGGAAGGATCTAAACTAACCACATACAGTGGATGTGATATTACCTGTGGGCAAGCTGTGATAATATTCTAGATGCCATTGTTTTAGAAACACACCCAATGGGCCATACAAGCTGGTGGGGTGATATATCAGTAGATAAAAAACATCAAAGTTCATGCCTAACAACTGATACATCACCGGAAAGGGCTGGTTTTGACCTGCAAGAACGGTGATGTATCAATGTAATACAATGCCAGCTAACACTTACCTTGGAAATGATATATCACCCTGGCGGATGCAATCTCCGTAAGCTCAGATAGTTTCCCACACTTAAGCTATATGTCTGTGTGCCGTTCCATCTTTGACAATAACTGGACAGTGTCAGGAATGTGTGGAGGTTTATATACAATACTGTACTATAGTTACGGATAGTTGCCCTGAGAATGTATTTCATGTCTCATTTTTAATGTCCCTCTCATTCAAAAAGTAAAAAATGCATGCAGGAGGGAATTCAGAGAGACCTGGAAAAGGAGAAATAAGATCCAATGAACTTTTATGCTCATTCAGGTGTCCTCCATGTCTCAGAAACAGCCTGTCCATTAGTACAGGCTCCAGGGAGCTGGAAAGGGGTTAGGAGGAGGATATGGCATATCATCACCACTTTCGCCCCAAGACATTTGGGATTTGGGTACATTCTAGATATATATTAACACTATCTGGGCATGTACTTTTGAGGTTCATATGTTAAATATGTAACAAAAGCGGATATGTTTTCTATTTTCCCCTATGGTGGTTTTACTTTTATAGACCTCTTTACAACATCGAATAAGTGGTAGAAGTGCTACTGGTGCTGATACCTACACTATCCAATCCTTCCTACAACTGGAGGAAAGAGGAGGAAAAACATTGTGATAGTATGGGATTTCTACATTTAATCATTCAGATGCTTATATAATCAACCTACAGTGGCTCAAACAACTGTCCCAATGTTTGCATGTTTTTCACTAAATGACCTTAACAGCATTAGCCCCTAACCCTCACCCTAAACTATGAGTGGATAAGATAAAGCACATCCCCTTGGCTTTCTATTGATCCAAGAATTGAAGAGTTTGATTGGGATCTGATGAAATGGCAGCTATTTCAAAATGACCACTCATTGGGACAGTTGTTTGACTTTAAGTTTTGATTACATATATTGGATTCTAGCATGCTGTAATGTGATTACATACATTTGGTAATGCTGCTATTATGCTACCTTTATGTAATTGAGTATAGAACAGCACTTATATACTTTATTTTTCCATGCTAATTGTCATGGAACCCATCTCTACTTCTTAGAAGAATAATGCTAACTAGTATCTTTCTCTTCATCTTTTCACCAGATAAATTGGGTCCCAGACTGGTCTTTGGGGGTCTACTATGTCTAGGATACTTCAGGAAATTGAATCAGAGGCTACTGGACCTTATGGTAGTCATTTCACCAAGCTTACTTCTATCAATAACAGAACTCATCTGTAGAAAATTATTTCTAACAAGGCCAAAAATACCAATTAGGCCATCTACATGATGATTTCAGTTAATAATATATCTATTGGTGCTTGCAAAATAAGAAATATACTTAGAAAGACTTGCTTGAAGGTTGTAATGGATAGAAAAAGATCCTTGCTCTATCAGTCTTGTTAGAGGACATGGTAAATCTTTGCTTTCAAGAATCAACATTGTGGGATAAAAGATTGACAGGGACTCATATAGTCATAATAGACCAACATCATATCAAAATTGGATTGGATGGATAAGCATCTGTACAAGAATTCAAACAATTATTAACAAGGCAAGAAATACAGTTAAGTTTGTAGCAGGATTACCAATCATTTGGGGCTGCATGTGATGGGGTGTCTAAAGTAAAGTTAAGGGAAAGGTGGATAGTGAATAATGTGTGAACATGCTAGAATCCAATATATGTAATCAAAACTTAAAGTCAAACAACTGTCCCAATGAGTGGTCATTTTGAAATAGCTGCCATTTCATCAGATCCCAATCAAATTCTTCAATTCTTGGATCAATGGAAAGCCAAGGGGATGTGCTTTATCTCATCCACTCATAGTTTAGGGTGAGGGTTAGGGGCTATTGCCGTTAAGGTCATTTAGTGAAAAACATGCAAACATTGGGACAGTTGTTTAAGCCACTATAAATCCGTAACAAACACCTCTGTTCAATGTGTTTCCATCTTGAACTTGGCTGCTGCAACCACACAACAACACAACAACAACAACAATGATGCATGCCCTGGCACACACCACTGCCACAATGGGGATGACAAGACATGGCAGTGACAACTACCACCATGGCAAGATGACCTCAACAGTGGTGAGTACAGGCAATGAGTATGGGCAACATATTTAGGATTTGTATATTGTGTATGTAGTATATAATATACATTTGCTTCTATCAAAACTACAGTACAAGTGGCAAGTGGGAAAAAAAAAAGAAAGGTACTAGAGCCTCTGGAGCATGCTGGAACACTGTACAGTGTGACAGCAGGTGACAGCACTGTGACGGAACGGCACAGCACGCATGTCACTGTACAGCGCTGTACAAAACGGGACAGCTCTGTGACCACTGTGACCCACTGTACAGTGCTGGCCAATAATGATGGGTTTCGCTGAGGCATCTGCGCCTCGAGCTGCGCAACCGTTCGGCACCCAATCTTGTCTCTGCCACCCCTCACAAAGTTGGATAGCACGCCAAAGCCCTGAAGACTTTCCCGCACTGTTCCGAGCCGTCCAAACACAATTTCATGCTCGAGACGGTTGGCCCAGGTTGCAATTACAGTACAACTTGTAAACAAGGTATTTGGCAATGAAGTTTGGCCCTGCATTTGATGATTTACTATGCATGTTACTAGCATACCCCTTGCCATGCCTCAACGATCTGATCCAGTGATGCGCCAGACCATCCAGACCCAAATGCGTTGATCATCTTTGTCCCCGTACCTCGCAACACTTCCTTGATCCCAACGTCAAGCATCCGCAATTCTGCGGTGCCCTCAGGTGGTGGTCGGCTGGTGCTATGCGTGTGTGCCTCTCGCGCAAGTTGACGCAATATAACGAGAAGAGAAGCGGATGGAACACCATTTCGCATGAGGTACCAGGCGAGCCAGCGGGACAGTTGTCCTTGCGGCGGCTCAGCAGTTGACGCTGACGCTGATTCTGTCGTGTCAAAGACGGGTTCGCCGCGGGCGTAGCGGCCAAGAACCCTGATAAACTCAGGGTGATTCTGCACATTCCCGAGGCGTTCATCGAGAGCCTGTAAAGCCCCTGAAACGGTATTCTCACGAATGAGAGGAGGTCGCGGATTGTTTTCCGCTCGACCACTGAACCGACGGTCAAAGACTTTGCTGTAAAAGTCGACCGAAAATCGAAGGTCTTGCAGGCGGAGGTGGAAATGGGACGTAGACTGCGGTTGCGTGCGATATTGATACAGTGTAAGATGTGATTGGAGGGTTTCCATCTTGTCTTGCAGAATGCTGTCTAGTAGTGCGGCGTGGCAATAAGCGTGGAAAGTTCGTTCCTCAGGTGTCTCGCCATCGTCACGGGAGAAATAATCTGCAAACGCGAGGAAGAGTGTGTCGTTTGAAAACGAAGAGATGAAATGGGTGAGGTCGCTAGCAGGGTGGGCTTTCGCGTCCGTGAGCTGCGGGAAATCGAGAGTGGCAGCATCACCAGCAGAAGACCCAGAGCGAACAAATAGACTCCTACTCCCTCTGGGATCTTCGGTGTAGCTAAGAAAGGCCGTACGACGTTTAACGTAGAGAGTTTGATTCCTCAAAAAACTCGTTTTGTGTTCCGGAACGTTCTCAAAGTCCACGAAGAAGGGCCAATAGCGAGGCGTGTCGATTCTGATGGATACGAGCTTCCCAAAGTCGGGTATCAGTGTGGGAGAGATGAGCTGAGTGACACCCTTCTCGTTCCCCTCTCTTGTCGTGATCTTAACGGGGAGATACACTGCTTCGCGCGTCGTGACGTCTCGCGCGATAAGGCAGCGGGGTTCTACCGCAAGGACCCACAGGTGTCGCAACGCCTGAAGGTAGCTCTTGTTGTCCGACGAAACGTGGTGGAAGCGAGGGAAGAAAGCAGCGACCATACATGCAATCGCTGCATTAGAGGTGCCCAGAGTGAAACGACCAGCCCCAAGGAAGAGTAAACCGAGGGATAGATGTGTCGCCACATGTACACCGTATCTGAAAGCCTGGTGATACATCCCAAACGCGTACCTGAGTCGCCTTAAGCACGAGATTTCCCCAGTGCCCGCCATGACCATGCAGAGCGCGATTGAGATGAGGTTAAGGCCCTCCCGCATAGCTGAGCGCTTGATTTTATGATCAAAAGAAGGACCTGGAGATGCGTCAATCGTCATCGAGGCAACACAACTTGAATCAATCAACCTACCACTCGTCGCAACAAATCGACTGTATGTATCAAAGTAATTTGATAGCATGATGTACGCCTCGTGACGAGCAGTACCGGCATATTTCAATCCGACAGCAAAGCAGTACCCAGCGATGATATTGAAGTAAGCCAACTCGATGGCGTCGTCCGCTCGCTGCTTATTTGCAATATGATCTTGCATAGCGGTCATGATAGCTTCGGGAATCTGCGACATCAACCAATCTGAAGTCGATCCGATCGAGTTCCACATAATCAGTGATCTGGCAATCGTGCGCATGACCAGGAAACTCGGTTGAATTTGATTCAGTTCGATGACCGTGCTCGGAAGTTCAAGAATGTCAGCGACGTCTTTTTGCTCTGTCTTCAAATACATTAGGCCCAGTGCCATGGTTGCGGCTGGAGACGTGATGTTGACATCGAATGTTGGACGGCGCAGCCCTGCAATGTTTGTTCTCGTTTCGCCATGAATAAGTATACGCAGTCGGTGGAGACAAGCGACGTCGGCCGGGATGGGTGACCCTTTTCCTAGCATGATCATTCCAAAGGCAAGGGCAGCAGAATATGTGTACGCTTCTCGGTGCTCGTTGCTAAGGTCAGGCTGTACGAGATCCTTGCGACTGATTTGGTTGAGACAAACTTCGGCCATGCGACGATCCTTTGTGCCCAAGTAGAGGAGTCCGACCCCTGCGAGTCCAGCAGCTTGGGTCATGAGTGAGACATTGAGGTCCACGGTTGGTGTCGGAAGTAGCGCTGGCGTATGAACAGCTAGTAACTTTGTGACGTGCATGTTTCCTGATCCGACGTTTGCTGCAGAGAGACCAAGGAGGACGCCAATGGATGTCAGATCGTGTTTCGGTGTGAGGTATCCAAATGTATGCCAGGTAAGCATCTCCTTGAGGTGACCTGTCAATCCGAGTCCGTATAAGAACCCCGCATGCTCTGGAGTCAATTCCGAAGGTTTGTTGAAAGCGATCCAGGAACTCTCCACGCCTCGCGCCCACGGAGCGATGCGCAAGCCTGCGGCTACCCCATTGTGGAATTCACCCCAGTTCACACATTCTTGGGGTATCTTGCCAGGTTCAGGTCCGGTGATCACGTTGGAAGGCTGGATCCTGATCTGGTACTCTAACTTGGGAATTACGTATGCCTCGCGAGTGACCGTTAGGACCGAGCCAAAGGTAAACATTGCTCTGCCATAGGGAAGGGCCAACGTCCTTTCTGCAATACGAACAACTTGGTGCTGCTGCTCTTTCGCTTGGTCGTGTTCGCTGCAAGGGCGATTGGTTATTCCGTTCAGAAGAGAGTAACACGACTCACTTCAAGTCTGGTCGCTCGATCAGCCGGACAGCGGGGATCGTCGACGAGCACAGCATACGTGCCACTTCTTCTAATCGACGATCCTGACCGAAACGTATACTCGCAAAAGATTTCAGGCCCAGCTCTACGCCAGAGAGCGCATCAACTTCGCCCGCACTCGCGGCTTTCGCTTGTTCTACCAAGGTGCTTATCGTGGTACGGCGATGAGAGGTCTAGAAGAGAATCAAGTCCATGATCACGATCGTGTATGGGCACCATACCATGTATGTCTCAGCAGACTGGTAAATTCCTTGTTGCGAGATCACCGGTTGAACCATTGCGACACTGAACGCCAAATCACGCCGGCCGATTAGATCGTAGTGTTCCGGCTGCCAGTGGGAAGGAGGCGAAAGTTGGCAAGTTCGGATGGCTTCACGCAGAGGTGCAGCGATGCCCAAAGGTAAGCTGTCCAAGAACAATTGTCCCTTCTTTGCTGTACCCCACATACGCACAAGAGTCTCGACAGTCATTTCTGCTCGCTTCTGCGCAGACGTGGTGGAGCCGTCAGAAAGACAGAGGTATGCGGTAGTGAGACGCTGAAGAGAACTTAGTGGTTCGACTTTGCCAAATGCGTATGAAGGTTGGATATCGAACATCGCAGCCAGACGTGCCGTCTCGTACACAGGGAATTTCCAGTCAGGATTGCTAATTCTGCCGTACAATATCGCAGCCATGTCCGGTGGCCAAACTGGTATTCGATCATCGAGCATGTCGACTCCTGAGACAAGGTCAGCCTGGTTTAAGTACGGGATAATATTGCACATACGCGTAGTGGAAGGTGAGGGCCAAGTGGGCATGACATTGGGACAAAGTCGCTTCCAGTAATCGGCCCACTCTGGCCTAATTATGTGAGCGATTTGGCAGACCAAAGGTACAAGTAACATGAGGGAATCATGTCGATGAACCACGAGTCGGAGATCTTCAGCAAGCATATGCAGCGCATATAGCACAGGTGCAAGTAAGGGGTTGGATTTTATCGCGACCAGAGTGAACTGCCGAGTTTTCAGATGAGTGGGGAGAGAGAGGTGTTGTAACGCAGGGTCATCCTGGAAATTCCTGACGTTGACATTGAGAGAAGAGAACTGTTCCCAATCTACCGAAACCGGAGGGAAGTGGTTTCCCGGATGAGACACCCCAAGATCCAGGATTTTAGTAAGGGCGCAAGTCAACGCGTGGAACTCTATATTTGGTGACGTGCAGAAGTTCCGGAGCGACCATGTTCGGAGGAACTCTAGATGCAAAGTAAAGGCATCTTTTGTAGGAATGACAAGGGATAGAGCTTGCAGCGCTTGGTTGACAAGACGATCGCGAGGGATCATGTCAAATTTGCCACGATACGATCGGCCACCGGCACAGAGAAGAGTGACCGATGATACGCATGTTGACTTTATTGAAGTGATGTCCGTCACTGGGACGAGCCTGTTCGTTTGGGCAATATCTGTATTCCCGATCCCCACCACGACGGGCAGTTCTTGCAGCCCATGAGTAAAAATGGTCACCGAGCCATCTGACTTGACAGCCAATAAATCCCATATCTCTTTGCGAGTAGCTCCAACGGGAACTACAGAAACGGCGTCGATGGTTGTCAAGTAGTCGCAGGCAACCGTCTTGTTTGCCTCCTGTACAGTAAGAAGGAAAACCGCAGTTGGGACGCCGGGTATACAGATTGCCAACAAGGTGTGATCGCGCGCACCATCAAAACGTTGATCAAAAAGAGCCGCGGAAATTTGAGATGCGGAGCCCTGTCTAACATATGGCATGATACTCCAATCAATCACCCGAGTATGCATAAAACTTACAGCACGCCGGGATATGGGTGAGTTATCAACCGCTGTGCCCAAAAAGAGGCTTTCATCCTGCCATTCTCTGCTGCAGTATCAATACCCTCTGCGTCTGCGTCGCTCCCAAGAGCCATACGATCTAGGTTGAAACTAAGGTCAAAGCGAGATGGTGGGGTACGACGACAAGGTTGATAAGCGTAGCGCCAGATAGACAATTCTTGTCGTTCGCAATTGAACGTTATTAGAATATCATCGATAGCAAATGGTTTCCGAGACACCCAAACGACCTCTTCGACGGCAGGAATAACAACTAAAGGGCGAGAGTAATTCTCGTCCTCGTCAGAAAGGCAAGTAGGGCGACCTGGATAATCACCCACTATGCCTGCGGTTATACCGACGGCAGCTGGTTCTGAGAAAGGATTTGTAATGGTGAACGTGGTAGGAAGAGGCACGTCGCCAGTAGTACGAGAATCGTCAATCTCCAGAGGGTCGAGGTAACGTTGTATCATGACACCATGGGGATGGAGGGGCCAAGCGTTGCGAACGAGGAAGGGTAGGGAAAACGTATAGTCCGCTCCATTAATCAGGAAGACTTTGCCAATGCTACGAAGAAAGACGAACACCGCTGCAACTTCTTCCTGAGCGTGTTTGTTCTTCTTCCGCTCCTCTTGGATGGTCTTGAAAGGACCAAAGACAGATTCAGTCGATGGGTCTGCCCGCTGCTCGCTAGGCTTGGAAGTGTAATGTGCACTGCCGTGCACGGGACCTGTGGCATCAGTGCTGAAGGCGAACCTTCCCAAGCCCGCGCATTGTATAGTCTGATCTTCATCGGAGAAATCCCACTTTCTTTGGAGTACACCCCCATGACTGAGAACCACGCAGCGATCGTTCCACGCTAGCTCTTGCTCGGCCCACGAGTCACATTTATCGTCGTATAGTGGTGCATGGACAATGTTGATAGAGTTGGACGCAGAACCCCTCAAAGCAATCCGAATGGAACGAAGTAGAGCAGACTCCTCGACTTGTGATTCTGGAGTGCGCGACGTTTTGTGGTGGGATAGAAATTTGACGGCGGCGGATGGTGCATCGGGGTGGACTCGAATGACGATTGCGTTGGAACTCATGTGCAAAGTGACTACCATCGCACCGTCACGCGCCAGTTATTATCCTTTGGCATTGGCTCAATTCTTTGACTACGAAAGCTACACTAATATATATGTATATGTTCCAAAAAAAATATAAATGAGCAAGATAATCATGCTGTATACCCCGAGAGATCCTATACGTGAGACAGAGGAACGACATTGTGGTCCCCGATAACTCCAAACAGTCCGTGAGTGAGCGTGCAAAGACGACGAATAACAATAATGATCTAATACGAATATTCCGCGGAGAAAGTTCTGCGTCGAAGGGGAAAGTTGACAGGGCTGAAGGACTACGTCGCTGCAAGGGCAAATGAGTGCTTCTCCAGCTGCAAAAGAGTTTGACTTACATCAAGGTGATTGGCGACGTAACATTTCTTGGCTGCTCTTCCTGCTCGCAACAAGGTCCTCGTGATGAGGCAAAGCAATGCCAGCAATATTCGTCGTCTCTTCGTCGTTGAGCCTCCAAATATTGCCAAGTGAAAAGCTGCAGGCAGACTCGTCGCGGGCAACAACTTGTTCCCGACCAGCACGAGGAGAAGAAGCGGCATCCTCGTATTCCTCAATGGATAGGTCTGCAGAAGATGTCGATGTGGGGGATAAAGTGGGTGACTGGACGATATCTTGCAGGAAGGAAGGTAAGAGTGGGGCGTTGGTAGGAAGGGCGTCTTCCAAGTCCTTCATGCCTGGGAACACAGGCAACGCTCGTCGGTGGGGCCCCGAAGTCTCGTATATAAACTGGGGGTCAGGATACTGGGCAGCGCGGCGAAGGTCCATCTGTGAACGGCTGAGCCTCGAACCGAGCGAGGAGACCTCCAGTGGACGTTGGTGCTGCGGCTGTGTAACCGTGTTTCGTCGAGGAACATCGAAGGAGGGAGGAGTTGTTCTCAGGGGGAGCTGATTTTGAGCGAGGAGGGATGTCAATAGGTTAATTCGCTCGGACTGCACAGCAGCCGAGATAGAATCACCATTGCCCTCGGCATCTGAAATTTCTTAAGAATGGCAGTCAGAGGTCAGAAGAGAAGCTCACATGGGTAGCAAGTCTGGCAAACTTTACGCCGTCTCCAGTTCAGATAGTTGCACTTCTGACAAATCCAATCACCAGGCTGATGCTCAATCGGTCCGCGGTTTCCTGTATTCAGGATGGGTGGTTGCTGCAATGTAAATCAGCTATCGGGGAATCCAGAGTGTGGTGGATCGACTTACAGGAACGCCAACGAGGGTGCTAGGTCGGATCTGGCCCTGCTCAGGGAGTGGCTCGTTATCGGGCCAGTACATGATACATGGCGCGGTGGGATCGCTGGATACATTCTGAACCTTGCCTCCCACCGAGAAGGAACGCCCAGAGGGAGTTAGGAGGGGATGAGATGGTGACGCAGGCTTAGCATTGGCGATAGGCTGAGTTGGGAGCGGATACCGTGGACCCTGCTGCATGGAAGGATAATGGGAGGAATTTGGTATCGACGGACCCGTGTAGAAAGGAGATCCCGTGGTGCTAGCGAAACGTGGAGAAGTGGGAAGACGAGGAGACTGCATGCCAACAACTTGACGGTTCATTGATGCAACTTCTGAACGTGGACAACCACAACCTCTGCAAGCCAGGTTGCGTCTGTGTAAGACCATACAGGGAAATGAATCGGTCAGAACCATGGGATTTTTTATGCAAAGAAAAAAAAAAAAGAGCAGAGATCTATCCGTGAAATAGGAGGGTGATGATTCATCCATGTGACAGTCACCGCCAATCCGGCGGAAAACAAAAGGAGTCATGATCGATGAATAATCAAATAATCACTCACCCAAAGTTGTGAGCGGCACAGGTGACAGAATTGCATCTAAGAAAAACGATATTTGATTGTAGTCAGCGACATGTTACAAAAAAAAAAGGGCAATACGGATTTCGGAGGATCGATCGAACCCCTAAGGAATCGGCGGCTCACACGACGAAATCAAATCGCGAGACGATACTCACATCCAGTCACCTACTCTGAAGGTTGTTCTCGGATTCGGGGGGTTGCTCGAAATTACAAACTTGTCGGTTTGAGCAAGAGAAGAAATATGGGTGTCAACAGTAGGACGTCCAACGTGAAGGTGGTTATGGAAATCTGGCGTAGATATCGACATCCGAAGCCGGTGGGATTTTCTCTCGGGTTGTATGACAGGGAGAGAGGGGAACTAGAACCAATGTGACCCAACGTTATATAAATGAAACAAAGAAAAAAGCCTACCCTGGAAAATACGTCGAGACGACAGAGTTTGTCAATAGGTTCCAGGTCAGCCTCAAGAGCGGGAACTATAGTGAACGACGGGAGGGAAAGCGAGAGAAATATATATGCCTGTCGAGCATGGTCAATACGACAAATTTCGCTTGTTACAAGACGACATGAAAGGGAGATCGCCGAGGCGAAACAACCGAGAGTACTCCCAAATTGCGGCGATACGACCAGCACGGGTGCCTGACTTAAGCGCCACCCTTTTTGTCGCAAGTGCTAAGACCAACCAACCGCGCAACAACAAGCAAACTTGTTACATGTGCCAAGTAACAACGCCGTCGGCGATCACCGCAGCACGTGTCCACTAAAGAACATGACACAAAAGAAACCGACTCACATCTTGGTGCGACTTGAATACCACCCATGCTTCATCGGGCGCAGAGAGATCCTTTAATGCCCACATCGACAAAGAAGGCCCCACGCTCGAGAGGTCGGTCTGATTCTTGGACACCATCAGCTTACGAGTTTCGCGTGACAAAAATGGACCCACGGTTTCGTCTAGGAATTCGAAAATCGAACGAAGGGAAAGAAAGGTTGCACTCGGATGCTTGCGTACCTGGACAGTCACCGTTAGCCTGACTGTCTCACGGAACTTGTTTATGAAAGCAAACTTACTTTGACGGCGCGCGAACGCGTCAAAAGGAACGCTGAATACAATCCATCTCCGGTGCCAAGATCATTCTGGCTGTTGGACGGTGACACATCGGAGGGCGATCCAGCACGGCGATATTCTGGTACAGGAACGCCAAGATTCCTGGAAAGCGAACTGATGCCTGTCGAGGAAGGCGTCGTACGCACAGCGAGAGACGCGGATGGACAGAGCAGATGCTCAGATGAGGCAGATCGGGCTAACGGAGACGCCAACTTGGGCCAATGGGCAGGAATCTGGGAGACCGAATACATCGACGGTTCGCGGAACGGCGGCGACAAACCGTCCTGACCACTGGTGGTGACGGAAGAATCAAAGTGTACGGAGGTGATCATCGGGAGGGCGTCGCAAGTATGGTTGGGTCGATGACCGTCTGACGGTGAGGAGGTATTTGAGCGTCCACCCTGGCTGTCCGACGAGGCTAAGGAAGGAGACATTTGTTGGTCGTCAAGCAATAGAGTTGCAGAACTTCAACGAGCTCAGAGGTGGAGATTTGCAGTCCAAGGATAGAAGGAAGATTGAATCTTTCGCAGAAGAAGAGCTATCTGCGATTGGGAATACCGCTTTCTGGTAAATGAAGAGGACGAAAGGAATAAATGAACAGACAGCGATGGATGAGGGAAGGCGGCAGGTAGGGATCTCGTTCCTGGCTACACTGCAGCTGCGGGGGGGACCGAGATTGCATGGCTGGGTGCTTTTGAGCGCTGAAGGACGGAACCATGACGGTAATTCATCTCGTCATTCACACAGGAAAAAAAACAAGGCAACTGTCAGAAATTCACGCGTCATCTCGGCAAGCGAAACCACCCAGGGATACGGTAAAACCTGTGCCACGTGCTAGATGCGGCTGACATGGCCACCTTGAACATACCCTGAACCCGTCTTGCTGCCAGCGACTCTCGGTCGTCCACCCACAGGGTCATATTTGAAACCAAAACATTCCCATCCGATGGGCCTGAACGTGTGCGTTAAGAGTTGTGGACATTCCAGCTTTTCCCCATAAGTGCATTACGCCTATACGGCAAGTGTCCGGACTTCATCCTGAAAAAAGAACCTTGTGGTTGTGAAAGCCAGTAAAGAAGTCCTCCATCAGATAAATATACGATAGATTTTTCAAGCGTCCATCGAAGTCGAGACCAGGAGGATCTTCTTCACCACGGCAGCAACGAATCGATGGCCGAGGACTCCGTAAGCGGTATAATAATTGCGTCTCCAATTCGATTCAGCAAGATAAGTACAGCCTTTGCCTTTGCATGACCTCCCAATGGATCCGCCGTGGCCCAGCCAATTGCTTTTCAGGGCCGTCCATTGACTCATCCGGATCAAGACCTAGACGTCTAATTCTGTGACGACGCGCGCAAATCGGAGCACATTCGAGACTCTGAGCCCGCTTTATTACATTTACCTCGCGTCCAATTAATCCAAATCCCGTTCGTCTCTCTTTTTTTTTTCTCTCTCTCTTGACCCGATTCGTCGTCCTCGAGTTCAACTTGGGGCAAGTCAATCTTCCCACCACCGCCGGATCGGTACATACTCTTTCCCGTATGACATATTTTGATGAGACATAATATTCGAATGTTCGCCAGCTGTGCCATATTGGCAATTGTTGCCGACGACGCCCTTTTGTGCATAGCCCCGACGACGACAATTCCGCTGACGTTTGGACACGAATACAGTGAGGTGGAGCCTCTGAAACGGTGGCGTGCTTTTTTTTTCTCGAGGCTCGAACAGTTGAGCCGACCTCAGTACTCTCCGTGGCGGCTGTTGTACTGCAACACGCCTAACAAGGTCGCCCCGCCCAATTCGGACAGCGTCGTCAGCGTCGTAGGCGAACTTCAAAATGAGTTCAAGTTCGCAGCATGAAAGTACGCATAATGAGAGCACTGCAGAGCGGCATGTCAAGGGAGGACACAGCTGCGGTTGAGCTACGGCGCAAAAAATTGTGGCATTTCACGGCCAGAAATCGTCATTTCCGTGCCTTTCTTTCTGATTGTTCCACGAGCAGGGTTGCTGAGCGCTGAGCATCAAAGCGTTCCCGTGACTGGTCACCCGGGTACTTGTGTAGATGCCACCACTGTTATCAGGCTACAGAACGGCAGCAACGTACAAAAGTGTGCACTGAGATTATTCAATGTAAGTAAGGTATGTCATAGACTCCCAGGGGAAAACTTGGTGAACGCAACAGTGTAGGCATGTTTCCATACAAGGCTTTATGCAGTCGGTCTCCTGTGAGTTGAAGAACCATCCGGTGCTCCACCAAATAATCTGTATACCTCCTCCACGACTCGACTCCTCTTCCACCAGAGGTGGGGGACACAAAGTCAGCCTCGCTAATCTGACCCCTCGTTACCTTACTCTCCTTAAGTGTGCTGATGCTCCCGATAATGAAAAGCCCTCGTTTGGCGCGCGTGAGCCCAACGTTGAGCCTCCGCCTGTCAGCGAGAAACCCAATCTGGCCTGATGGATTGTTGCGCACGGTGGAAAAGATGATCACTTCCTTTTCTCGACCCTCAAACCCATCGACAGTCTTGATGTCGATGTCGTGGAGTTGTAGTTTCCGATGCTCACCTAGAGTGGTCGAGAAGCGTTTGCGGTACTTCTCGTCGGAGTTAAGGAGGCGTGTCAGCAACGAAACTTGAGCGACGTAAGGGGCAATGATGCCAACGTCTTCTCCACGAAGATACTTCACCAAACACCGATCAGCACGCTCCGTCCGGGGCTAATTGCGGGTAAGAACGAACCTCGTTTTTCACCATCAAGTCCTCGACGATACTGCAGACGATATGCGCCTCGTTCCAGTTCACCCGACTACGATCTTTGGCAGTCTCTGATCCCCCGTGATCCAGGAAGACAACAGGCCTCTGACAGCCGGTCGCCTCATCCACCAATAGATGACTCGAAAATGGCGGTAACAGATTCGGAGATATGTTGCCAAGAGCATCGACGGTCCCATCTCGCAGAGAAAGATCGTAAAATTCTAGCGATGGGAACTGCGATATGGACGGGTGCATTCGGTATTGCACATCCAACATAATTGACGGCACCACTGTGGCAAAAATTACTAATCTAAGTTAATCATCAACTTGAACAAGGGAATACCTACTTCCTTCCTTGGTCAACCTTTCAAAAAGACTAGTTGCCAGGCCGTTCAGTTGCGCTTCGCGGCTCGCTATAACAGGCGGAAGTTGCTTGTGATCTCCGATGAGGGCGACGTGTCGTGCCTACAGCGGTCATACATCGGAAATTGACGCGAAAGCCAGGGTGAAACACGTACTCCTTTCATTAGAGGTATGAGAGATGCTGGCTCCGTTGACATTGACGCTTCGTCCAAGAAAACCACAGGAAAGTCGAGTACGTTGAGTGCAACGCTGGCAGAGGTGATGCAAGTCGTACAGATCTTACATGCGGTGTCAGAGGATGTCAGAGCACAAAAAAAATACCCACCACATCAGCATCGACTGTGATGTCCCGTAGCATTTCTTGATGAATGGCATACAGCTTCGCTGCTACAGCCATCGACTGACGCTCCTGAGCGAGCAAAGCCGACCGCATCTGATCGAGACGCCCCGCAGCGCGAGATGTTGGGGTCCTCTGTACAGCTTCGATTCTCTTCACCAAGCCCAACCTCTTTTTCTCTGCCACACTCTTCTCCCCAAGAAGCTGATCTACTTTCGACTTGAGCCGATGTTGATCGAGCTTGTAGTCGAGAGTGTATTTGGTAAGACTATCTTTAATTTTACCCCGGAAGCCGACGCGCAGGGGCTTCAATCCAGCTTCTGCAAAACCTTCCACAAGGTTATCCACGGCGACGTTCGTGTATGCGCAGACAAGGATCGGGTGATGAACCTCAAAGTGAGCCTACGATATTTTGGAGATAGGTGACATGTAAAACCGGCGACTGCAGCCTACCTTGAGAACTTTGACAGCCTCAACAATAGTTTTCGTCTTTCCTGTTCCTGGAGGCTACAAACAAGAAATCAGGTCTTTCTGAATGTTTCGCGATGATGAACTTACGCCTTGAACAAGGGAGATACGTTCCCCGATCATCATCGCTACAGCTCGGATCTGAGTTGCATTCAAACCACGCAGTACCGGGTCACCGTCCATGTGGATGGGATTTAGTTGTGCGTATCGCCTTGCCCAGCTTTGAATCCTCATATCGTCCTTGAATGTGCCGCCATGTTCATGCTCGTCTCGACTTTGATGTTCCAGCATTCCACGAGAGACATATTCCACTTCGTCAGGAGCTTGCAATGGTTGATGCAGAGAGGTGGACGCTGGAGAGAACGAACAAAGAAGGACATCACGGAGGTGGGTGCCTTGCATGACGAACTGCCTGTCAGGTGTGTGACTGTCTTCTAGGACTGCTGGATCGTGGTTGAAGTGCAAGATGGCGGCACGCATCCGTTCGAAAATAATGTTGGACCGCCCGACATCAAGGCGCCAAAGCCCGTCCTCGATGTCAAAATTTTGATCAAATACGACGCGGAGCTGGGTGGCATTGCTTGCCAAGACGGTGCCGCGCAAAGGGATCTCTTGTAGAGGGTCAAGACGTGACAACAGCACCTGAGTCCCATTTCTGTTGTGGAACAAAATGAGTACCAATGCATGGATTGTACGAGACAGCAATTTACTCAAATCTGTGCTCAGACAAAATTATGCCCGGGCCCAAGGAAAAACAAGCGACTGGATTCCGAAATTGCGGTGCCTCGATCCAAAACCCCAATAAATCTGTGATGGTGTAGCCTTCTTCGCGTAAGCGAGACAGAGACCAACTTGACAGACGATCGCGAAGGACTGATTCATCCTCCGCTTGTTCGGCGTTTAATAAAGGGAGAAAACTGTGAGAGTTCAGCGGCAGAACTAGGGTGTTTGTTTGCCGCGACGTACTGATCGCGGTAGGCTTGAATTTCCTCGTATAGTGGCTCACCCGGCTGTACTTCCGTACACGAAGGAACGACACGTTTCATGTATGCCTGAGAGCCTTCTTGCCTCCCTAGCGAGTCATGCCCGCGTTGACAGCGTGAAGTAGCTCGCAGTCGCCAGTCAAACCGAGTGGCAGGGGTGAGAGGCGAGTGCTCAGAAAAGTAAACGTCCGTCGGGAGTTCGTGATGGGATGATTTTGGGCGAGCGGCAACAGCATGACTAGTGGCCGAAGAAGAGAAATTTTCAGCACGACGTGGTTGAGGATGCGAGTCATACGCCGCAAAGTTCGTCGGTCTCGAAAGATTTCTGAAGTAGTTTCTAATGCCAATGAATGTCGAATTCCGATGAGCACTTGCTGTGGGACGTGCGCCGTGCGAGGTGACAGATAAGGAACAAGCATTATACATAGAATATCACCTTTGGTGGGTGCACGCAGGGGGAGGCAAAATGAAGGAAGTATTATAGCAACACAGCCACGATGGCGTTCTCTATAGGGGACACTTTGGATCTATTGAACTACATCCGACTAGACAGGAAAAGTGCACCACCTCCCAGAAGAATAGCAGCGGAAACGGTCAACACTGTTTCACCTGCGGTAAGCTCGACTTCAAAGGAACCAATCCCAACCCAGTGAGGTTGTCAATGTGACAAGGGCCACCGGAACAGTGACATTGATGGCTGAGCATGCCGTCGCGTACGCTTTCTGGGTGCATGAACACTAATGAAGGGAAGATTGATAGCGGTCCACCTGTGAGCGAGGTAGCTAACCCAGCCCAAGGATCTGTGCTTGTCGTGAATTTAACGACGAGGTTATTGAACAGCTGGTGATTGCCGTGACTGTCGTTACATTGCAAAGACACTGATCATCGCTGCAACAGCTCTGAGGATGTGAATTGGTCTTGCTGCAGGGACAGCACTCACACTGATCATGGAGTTTGCATGAAGACTCAGTGATCTGACACGCTTGTTGATAGTTGGCACTTGTGAGATACTATATATCAGTGAGATCGAGAAATTCGTTAGCAGTTATGTTGCCAAGTGGTCAGTGCAAATGCTTGAAGGCGGATCAACACGAAGCTTCGACGTCAGACTCTACCGGAGGACACAAAAAGAACAACGTCATATGTGGACATACACGGTGTCTATAGTTGGAACGTGTCACGTGTTACGCGTCTTCGCGATTTGTTGATGTTGTTGAGGTCATCTTCATAATACCTTCTTTACCCTCCAACCACCATCATCATCAATACACACGATGACATTTTCTGGCACTCTACACACAAAAAAGAAAGGCGAGCTCAAGGAGCTGGCTTCGGCGCTCCGGGTTAGCGATGTCGGGACGAGAGAAGAACTCCAACAGCGAATCCGAAAACGTTTGGACGATGATCAAGCCACGCTCGAACATAACCCTCTTTTCTCCGGTCTATACAGACGAAAGAAGGGAGTACAGCAATTCAGTCACGAGTTCGTCTCCCTCTCTTCGCTTTCGTCTGCCTCATCATCCCCCCTCAGACATTCCGCTGTGTCCCCCGCTTCGGAATCGCCAGAGGAGATTCCGGAGAAGAAGTTAACCAGTCCATCTTCCACTCGTTCTACACGTCGGACACTTCCCCCCGCCAGCACACCTGTGCCGGAGGCTCGGGAAGTGTCCATGATGCTCAAGGACGTTCCAATCTCACCACCAGAGCAAGAGATCCCTGCTGCGCCTCCCATCGCAACCCCATTAAAGGACCACGGTGTCATGTTTACATCCACCCCTCGCAGCATTCTCCGCACCATTCCGAAACCGTCCCTCGGGCTTGCCGACACCTCTTTCAAATCGTTGCAGGCAAGTGCCCAACAGCATGGTCGCGTGTATTTGCTGGCTTCCAGATCGGTATGTTCATTCTGATCATAATTTGGCGCCATTAACCCGTGACTTTACTAGTTGCTATCTAATTCACTCCACATCTCTCTCATCACCGCATTGTTCGAGCTACTTTTTGTACTGTACCAAATTATCCCCTGGAACTTTTTGCAGGTATGAACTGTTTCCACTCCCTCCCTGTTTCGGTGGTTGATATCGTGTTAGCTCCCCGTTCCGCGCGTCGTTGATACAGGCGATTGGCAGTTGACCATTCCTTACCCTCCCCTCGCCACCTTCCAATCTTCTGTGTTTTGGACTGTTCTTCTCCATTGGTCAATACCTACGCTGATTATCCCCGCTGTTCTTGGCTCTCTCATCTCGTTCCACCCCGCAAACGCCACTTCTGCACGCGTTCCCCGCGTGTTCGCTCTCGACCCTCTCACGGCATCCATTTCACGTCTGGCTGCTCAGTACGGGTATCCGTACAAAGCTCTCGATGGTACGATTACAGGCATAGATGTCATCGGACCTCAATGGAGGATCCTCAATGCTGCTGTCGGTGTTGCTTTTGCCTTTGCAGAAGCCATCTTTGTCGTACCGAGCGCGTTTGCAGAGTCCCGTGCACGTCAGAGGGGAGGTACACCCCGACGAACAGTCGCAATAGAAGACTGAGTCGCTGGGTAGTACTCCTATCCGAACCGTCGAACGTCACGTGTTGAAATAACGATTTTGCAGACCCGGGAAGATCTTAGGTTAGGCTTGGTTCTGTTCATGTTCTCGTTTATGCTGTCTGTTTGTTTCGCTTTCCTGTATATTTATCATTACTGTATTACCGTACTAGTTAGTCACGTCGGATTGTGTTGTTTTCTTATTTTTCTACTTCAGATCCACATGGTTAACACAAGTATACCCTATTTTGTTTATCAGTCTAGCTACTGGAAATGATGATATGATTACAGTGTATCTGAAACCATGGTTATGTTGGTTCCCAGCTTCGTTCTACGTCATAGTGTGTAAAAAATACGATGCACCTTTGTAATAGGTGATCACTCTCAGGGAGGAGGAGAGAAGAGGAAAGAGGAAAGGTCTAATATGAGAGGACAGTGATGTACGTGAGAATTAGACTATGAAGGACACGGGGAAGCTCGAATCTATGTATTAGATTCGTTAGGTGTGTGGGAAGGCAGGCCGGAGGTCGTCCGCGCGGGGTCACATGATTCGCACGAACGGAGGTCTGAGAATTCCGCACAAGAGGAGAGGAGGATTGGAGAAATCCGGTGAGGCCTGACCTTCGGAGCGTGGGAAGATCCTAAGCATGCTGGAAAAGAAACGAGCGGGCGACCAAGGAGAGGGCACGAAAGGACCGACCTACGCTGGAATTATGAAGATAATTTGGGAAGGTGGGTGGGGCGCAAGAGAGAGCAAGGGAAGAGAGAATGCGAGCGGGCAGGAAGAAAGAAAGAAAGAAAGAGAGCGCAGGTCAAAAGTCATCTTTATATATGAAGACGATCGACCATCCCGTGATCAGTACGAAGGCCTAGTTACTCACTCGCTGGCTCGTCACGTGCTACAGAACGTCCAACTTTTTTAACATGTGATGACATCATTGGCATTGTCGGCTTCGCCCGGCGGAGTTTCATCTCGATTTGAAACCTTAATCTTGTTTTTACAAGCCACACATACATCTACACGAAACACTACTCGTCCCCTTCATCGACATGGTTAGTCCACATTCCCCGCCGAGAAAAAACCGCTCAACATTTTTCTTCCAGGATTCATCCAAAGCACCCCCCGTCAAACTCGCCAAAGTGATCAAGGTCAACTCTCATCCCCATCTCGATCGATCGACGCTTTCACTAACGATGTTCAATATTATTAGGTCCTCGGACGGACAGGATCCCGAGGTGGTGTCACGCAAGTGCGCGTCGAGTTCATGGACGACACGTCCCGAACGATCATTCGAAATGTCAAAGGTCCCGTTCGGGAGGAAGATATATTGGCCTTGTTGGAGAGCGAGCGTGAAGCGCGGTGAGTATCCCTCCCTTGTTTCTGGGTAGGACGTGTCACTCAATGAGGATCCTTCTTTGGGACAGTCGCTTGCGGTAGATTGCGAACTGGGTGGGGTCGGTCGGCTGCGCTTGTGAACCTGGGGCATCGGCCGTCGTCGTTGCACAGGAGCAGGGTCTACGGCCGTGCGGCAGAGTTAAAAAATTCGTCGTGTTCACTAGCATTGTTTCTGTTCATCTCTGTTTATGCTATGCCCCACAAAGATCCCTCAATCCAATATTCGAGGTGGAGAGCTGTGCCAAGTGTAGTACATTGCGATGCACACTGCTTCGGAAACTGTACCAGCTATGATATCAAACAGCCGAAGCAAAAGGAAAAGAAGAGAGACAGGACGAGGATAAGAATGAGGATGAGAGGAGATATAGGTAGAGAAAAACGAAACAGAGTACGGCACAAGAGAGAGAAATGATGGATCAAGAGACAACACACTTTTTTAAAAAAACAGTCAACTAAAAATTACTTTAATTACTGCCAGTAGCCCTGTTGTTGCCGTGGCTGATACTGGTAAAAGTTGGCGTCCGAGTTGCCCTGCGGATACCCTACATGGCCTTGTGGACCTTGTGTGCCTTGCTGTGCCTGTTGTGTCTGAGGTCCGCCAGCACCAGCGCTCGAACCGAAGCGGTTACTCCCATAGAAACCACCTTGCTGTTGGACGCCACGTCCAGACTGGGGTTGACCAACACCTTGACTGACACCAACCCCTGTGGCCCCGTCTTTTACGTTTTGAGAGTAGGGTTTGTAGGGAGTCTCAGGGGACGTTCCACCCCCCCGTTGCGCGAGCGAAGGGCCCGACGCCGCGGTGTTGCCCTGGCCAAGTCCCATAAAACTTTGGATAGCCTGTCCACCATACAACTGTGGGTGCTTGCTGTACTCGCTTGAAGTGTGGTTATTCACTCCTGGCGCATGATTGTGTTGTGGCGCGTGGTGCTGATACGCGAGATCATCGTACGCCGAGGTTGGCAGCTGGTGTTGTTGACCGTAAAGACCACGACCGTAATGGTCCGACTGGGACTGCACCGAGCCGGGTCCTTGTTTGCCTCCCGGAGAGGGTGCGGCTCCTTGTGTGGGGGGACCGGGCTGGAACATGGTGGGGTACTTGACAAACGGTTGCGGAACACCGTAGCCTGAATTGTATGGGGTACCATAATACTGGTTTTGAGGGTAAGGGTAGTAGTAGGGGACGGGGGGCGGGTAGCTCTGCTGAGGGCCCTGGTTACCAGATGGCTGCGGTTGCGCGCCACCCTGGGGAGGCAGCTGTGATGATTGACCGCTTGAAGGCGGAAGAACGGTGTTTCCTGGGTGTTGTTGGGAGGTAGGAAGACCCTTGACATCATCATGACCTAGGACGTTACGAGTTCCTCCAAAGGCGGGGGATTGACCGTACGACTCGTAGAAGCCCTTTCAATAACCTTAGACACGCGCTTGAACGATATATAAAAACCACATACCCTCGGATTATCACCATACCCATAGTCATTGCTAGCGAACGCGCCTAAATGCGATGCCTGATGTTGTTGGCCGATTTGACCAAAGATATTGTAGTCCTGACCCTGTCCAGCGGGTGGGGTGGGGGTATGGAAGTAAGGCGCTTCTGCTTGGCGGAAGTACGTCGAATGAGCAGCGGAGGCTTGGGGCTGTGAGGGCTGGGCCGTGTGTTGTGATTGTGGGGCGGGATTCTGGGTGGCATCGAGATGAGTGGGAAGACCATGATGGGTGTATTGGTGCGTCGGTACTTGGTGCTGCGTTAGGGGTGCTTGTTGGTGCTGAGAAAGGGATGCATGGATAGAAGACTGTGATTGTTGGGAAAAGGCAGGGGAACTCGAAATGATCGGCTGGCTGACAGACGTGGAAATGGTGGGATGGGAAATGGCGGAGGTGAGAGAGGACTGGGAATGGTGAATGGTGGTTACCGTCGCGGGAGCTGGGACCGGGGCTGGCGCAGGCACAGAGGGTGCAGATGGGATTTGAGACGAAGCCGTGGACTGGACAGGGGAGGGAATAACAGGCGTTTCCTGAGCGGGTGCCTGTGCCTGAGGCAATGGCTGGATAGGCTGTTGAGGCGATTGCCTTGCCTTTGCCGCAGCTGATTCCGAGGCTGGTGTTGGTTCCGTCCTGCCGATAAGCGTTAGCAAAAGAATCCGTCGCAGGTGACGTGATAGCTCACGGAGATGGTTCAACGACATCACCAGCAAGGGTCAAACTACCAAATTGCATGCCAACTTTTTCCAGGCCAGGGTTGAAACCTGAAGTGGGCATGACGACAGCCTGATCGGTTGCCTTGTACTTGTTTGCACTACGGTGTGAAGCAGCAGAAGACCGGGGGGGGACAGAGACTGGTGACTTTGATGGTGCTGGGGCAACAACCGGTTCCTCGAGTACTTGTGGAGGGACAGGGACTGGTTCGGGAGACACGGGTGCAGGAACCACCTCGGGTACAAGCTCTTCTTGAGGCAGAGGGTCAGGAGTTTCGTCCTGGACGTCAGGTAGAGTCTGCACAGGGGAGGACCAAGCATCTTCCGGAGGAGGTTTAACCTGTGGCTCGTCATCCCAAACGGGGGGCTGTACGGTTATCGGATCCTCCCATCCGTCGCCTATTTGATCTGAATCTCCGTTAAGGAGATCAGGTTCAGCGGGCTCGAATGCTGGAGGAGGAACGGCGCGAGGTCCGATCGGAGGAGGGGGTGGAACGGCGGGTTTTTCTTGGGGTCTATCAAAGAAGGATGAGGGGTGCGGATAAAAAGAAGTAAAGAGACTTCAGACCGAGCGATTTGAGCCCAGGATAGTTTCGACGTTGCGGGAACCTTTGTTGGTCTTGGCGCCGCAGATACAGGTTGGACAAAGGTGTGGTCTTGTGCACCCCAAGTGCCAGCACCCCATGAAGAGGGGGTAAAGGAAGACTGCACAGGGAGAGGCGTGTCAGAGGAAGGAAGCTCCGTAGCGTGATTTGGATCGGAAGGCGAGTCGTAAGGTGCTGTGGGGATGCCATTTGAAGATCCTGGTTTGTCGGGTTGGGCAGGGTCGGAAAAGTGCTCGACGGGGTGTTTGTCCGCGAAATCTGGGGCAGGGGAGGAGGTTTTGCCGGGGCGGGAAGCATGGCCGTTCACCCCAGACCCAGATCGTGGGGAGCCACGACCACGACCACCTCTCGCTGCGCCACGACCACCGCGACCACCACGACCGCCGCCACGAGAGTCTGTGCGATCACGCGAGGGTGGATGGTCCTTTGAGATTGGATGGGAAGTGGCGGGTGGTTTTTTGTCTTTTTTGCTTTTCACTGAGCCCCACTGTTCAGCATGACCTGGAACGGTTGAGCTGGGCGATAAGAAATATGAGACAAGGAATACCTTCGCTGATTCTCTGAGCAGCGAGCTGTACGTCGCCGGCGACTTCGAGGAGGAGCGACTGTAGGTCTGTGTACATATCATGATGAGGTTTGGTATCGTACGGTTCGAGTGGGGAACGTGCCTTCTACGGAGAAACCTGGAAAGAATTCCTGAAGTTGTTGTACTTGTGAGCGATACTTGAACTCGCTGTCTGGCTGTTGAAGTTGGGATCGAAAAGCGGCGGATTTGTACGTGGACATGGTCGAACGGAGAGTCTCAAGGGAAAACGTGGAGTTTCAATTATTCAATTATTTTATCGCGACCCCCCCTTGAAAATTAAATATTAACCCCCCAACCCAAGTTGACCACCGACCATGACATTGACACCCCGCACCATCCCCGACAACGACGACGACGACGACGACGACTTTACCCTCCCCATCGACGGCGCCGACAACGACGACGACCTCGCTCGCGCACTCGCCGACCTCGCAAAGTTACGCGCAAGTGTCCGCGACAACCTCCGCCTCCGCCCCATACGCTCCTTCTCCGCCCTCCCGACCACCGCGTCTCCCGCCAGCTCCCCCTCACCCGGATACCACACCCCCGACGACGTCCCGTCCCCGCTGCTCTCTCCCCCGCGTCCCATCCCACCTTCCGCTTGGCCCCCAGATGTCCTCGCCGACCGTCTCGCCGCACCGACGTGTCCCATCGTCCTCGACACGCGTCCCCTCGCAGCATACAATGCCTCGCACTTCAGCGACAGCGTCAACATCGCCATCCCGTCCCTCATACTCAAGCGGTGTCGCAAACCAGGCAATGGCTTCCAGTCACTCACTGCACTCCGCCAGTTCATTACCTCGGACCAGGAGAAGCATCACTGGGACACCTTGCCATCCTCGTCCTCCTGGGACGGCCATGTCGTCATTGTGCACGGCGAGGAAACAGACGACTCCGACATTGGCAACCTTCAGGTCACCGCCTGGGCCCTCCTCCCCGTTATATCGGCTTTGCTTGGCCAGGGCCGCGTCCATTACTTGCGGGGCGGCATAGCTGCCGCACAGTCCCATCCCCATCTCCAAAATTTCCTCGTAACACAATCACTCCATCCGCCAGATCCTGACGACAACCGGCAGCCGCCCCAGACCCCAAAGAGCAGGGGCCTCTTCCACCTCAACACCTCTCCCCCAACCCAATCCAGTTTCGAAATCGATCAGACCACCATGGGGTCACCATTGCCAGTCATGCCATCCGGATCCTCGGATCATCTAAACGAGACTAACAGTTCCCCTCCAACACAACTCGCATTCCGTCGACCCGCACCCCCTCGCCGTCCGAGCGCGCCAAACCTCACCCGCATAATCACAAACGGAGGCGGCGAGCAACAGCTTTCCCTTCCCCGCCTCCACAGCCGCACCACCCGATCGGCCACCCTACCCATCTCCCCTCCCCCATTCTCAGGCTCCTCGGGCAGCCCCAGCCCAAATGGACACACGCTCTATCTCCCCCCACAGTCTCCTTCCCACCTTAATCTTCTACACTCAAATCACACGCCTCCCGTAACCTCTCCTCGTTGGACGACGAGCCCTGCCGACTTGCTCCCACCACCCTCTCCCAGATTCGCCCGTCCAACTCCGCCCCGCACACCAGACACGCCATTGGGTGCACTGCGCCCTTCACCATCACCAAGCACTGCGCGTCCAGAGGACCTCCAGACTGCCTTGACAGAGCCTGAGTTCCCCCCCTTCAGTGTCTCCGTGATCCTTCCAAACTTTTTGTACCTCGGTCCGGAGCTAACGCAACCAGAACACGTACAAGAACTCAAGTCCCTGGGAATAAAACGAATACTGAACATCGCCGCAGAGTGTGATGACAACCATGGGCTCAACCTGAGACGGAACTTTGAGCGGTATGTAAAGATTCCGATGAGGGATACAGTCGAAGAGGACCAAATCACGATGGGGCTAAAAGAGGCTTGCCAGATACTAGGTAGGGTGTCCTTCTCTACATTCTTTTTTTTTTTTTCTCCCTATCGAGATAGGGAACATGCATTCGGTTATCCCCACAATTTTTGACGCGTTTCTTTTTGCAAAGATGAGGCATATCTGTATGGTGCGAGCACCTACGTGCATTGCAAAGCCGGCAAGTCGCGCTCTGTGACGGCCGTGATGGCCTACCTCATTCACGCGAACCACTGGACGCTCTCGCGTGCCTATGCGTTCGTCCTCGAGCGCCGCAAAGGCATCTCGCCCAACATTGGGTTCGTCTCGGAGCTGATGACCTTTGAGGAACAAGAACTCGGTGGGAAATCGGTCGGTGTGGTGTCGGTCAACGCAGGGCAGGGAGAGGCCGGCGGGGGGGATGCATCATCCGGCTATGCGTACGCCGCACAGAGCCGGCGACCGGGCCACGCGCGCGAGAGTTTACCGCCCTTGTTCACGGTGCAAGATCCGGAAGAGGTGGGTGAGGTGGCAATGGGTCAGGACATGGAGATCAAGGACGGAGAGGGACGTTATCGACACATGCGCCGGGCGCCTGTCGATGAAAATACGCTGCAACCGATGCGGAGGGTGAGCAAGGCCGGACTCGAGAGCGGACTTTGAGCATCGTAGCGATACCCTTTTTTTTTTTGCATATCATCGTACTTTTTTGCTGATAGTGTAGACACTCAAAAAATGTCAATGGACAATCTCCAACAGTATGTACACACAGGGACCCAGGTATCACATCACTCACAACGTTCCATAAACTACCTCGCCGTCGATGACGGTCGCCTTGACCTTTGTCGCCAGGATTTCTGACACTGGCACGGTCATGATGTCCCGATCGAGAACCACAAAGTCTGCCTTTTTGCCTACCGATAGCGAGCCGAGCTTGTGCTCTGCGAACGCGGCGTAGGCCGCGTCGAGGGTCATTCCTTTCAGCGCTTGTGCCCGCGTCAGACGTTCCGATGGGTACCTGCAAAACGAATCGCGAGTGAGTGAGCAAGGGGGGCGTACGACGAGTCGCACCATCCTTGTGCTCCATGAGGCGAATCTCCGTTTGGTGAGAGACGCGACACGGCAGCGTAGAATCCCAACAGGGGGTTGATGCCTTCAACCGGAAAGTCGGAACCGAGGGGTAGGACCCCCGTTTGGGACGTTCTTGGATAGGTTCAGGATCGGTACGGACAGAGAAGGCGAAAGAAACATACTGGATCATCGTCTGATAGGCGTACGCGCCTTTGACTCGTTCTGGGCCCTGGAGAACGCGGTTAATGTACCCAGAAAGACGAGGCAGGATGGCGAAGTTACCAGACGTCGTTCGGCATACCACATATCACTCGTTCTGTCGTTTCCATGATGGTATCAGTCTGTAGAGGTTGAACTACGGATGTACTCACGCATGCGTAGGTTGGACGCTGGGTATCACTGTGCGTGTGTCAGTCGTCGTAATTTAATCAAGGAAAGCCAAGACACGCCTTGGAGTCGTCCAGTCCGCTCTAGGTCGTCGAGGGTCATAATTTGCGCGTGCTCGATGCGCGGGCGCCGTTCATTTGCACTACCAAATTCCGACTGAGACAGGATATCTTCAAGGATGTCGAGTACGATGTGGTTGGCACGGTCACCGATACAGTGGATATTCTATGCAAGTCATTTGGCCATTGGAGACGCGCCATATGGAGCACATACCACTTGCCAGCCGTCTTTCCAGAATTGTTTCACCCAGGTCGACAAGGTTTGTCGTTGTAAGAGCATCAGTCCGTTCGTTGATGGGTTGTCCGAGTACTGTTTCCGAATTACACATCAATGTTTATGATCAAGTTCTCTACGAACCGGTTCTATTAAAGCCGCTCCGAAGGAGCCAAGTGCACCTGGAATAGTGTCAGTCAAGAGAGGATGGGAATATTCGGCCAGACAAACCATCTGCGAATAGTTTGACACTGCGAAGGTTGAGGCGCTCTGAGATTCCGTAGTCAACGAGCCGGGTTATGTTTTTGCCCCAATATTCATCGGATGGGATGTTGCCCATGAGATAGAGCCGGAGCTGCAGAGACATCAGCAAATGCAAACCGAGGCAAACCGGTGACGTACAGGCAGTTTCTGAGTCGAGGCATATCTGAACGAGAATCAGACAACGTTGGTACAAATATTCCAGAACGTACTCTTGATAGAAATTGATCATATGGGGTTCTGTCGCGGCATCGTGAATAGAAGTCAGGCCCACTGCGAGTGCGTCCTTGACGGTTCTATCAAAGTACTCGCGGAGCTGAGCTTTCGTTGGTGTCGGGACTGGCACGATGGCCATCGCATTGTCGATGAAAATACCTGAATTCGATGAGTCGCGTTTATTCGGATCAACGCCATCCCGAGGTATTACCTGTAGGTTTGCCAGAGGAGTCGCGGATGATCAAACCACCGTCGACCTCGTCAGGTAGGTCGCCCACCAACTGCAACACGCGGTTGGAAACCCAGATGGCATGACCGTCAACGCGGTCTAGGTAGATTCGACGGCCCTTTAGGAGCGGTTCCGAGTCAAAGTCGTCCTGCAATCGTTTTGATAAGGAGAAATGTGAGGGAGAGAAAATGTACAGACAGCGGACGGATACTGGGAGTCTGACCAGAGATTTTGGTCCCATCCCATCCCTTTTATCCAGCTGGACGGGTCGGTTAAAATGTCGGGGTGAGACTTGACGTGATCGACGAGCCGCTGCAAAACTTCTGCGCTCGATAGGCGTGGGGTGCAAGGAATTGGGAATGGGAAAGACATACCTTGTTTCGATTTGGAGCCGGCAAGGTCAAGGTTCATCGCAACGCCATAGTGCATGATGTGTGCATGAGCGTCTGTCAAACGGTCAACGTTGCGCTCGGAGAGACGTACAGAGCGCCGTACCTGCGAGGCCCGGAACGACGATGGCGTCGTGACCCACAAATGAGACGGGAAGCGAAGGTTGCCAAAAGTTGAACGGCCAGGGTATTGCGAGTCCCAGGCTATGACGCGCAAGCCAACGCGCTTTGATGTCCACTGGAACAAGGGGTCAGAAGGGAGCGAACGAATGAAATGGACATACCGAGGTCGCCAACGTCTGAGATGGTGGTGTTACTCACGACGATGCACTCAACATTTGAACGAGCAGCGTCGACGGTGTATATTTTGCGATCCGCAGAGCAGAGCACATATTGGTCCTGCGGTGAGCGAGGAATGCGACTTACCGCGAGGACGACTGCGAGTGCGAGCAAGGATGTCAGTACACGGAAGTGACTACTAGACATTTATTTTATTTTATGGCTGTGCAACTTACTTTTACAAGATCTGACTTGCATCATGGAAGAACATCACAAGAAGACGCTCCATTCGAAGCGCTCCTTTGGCAAATACCCGCATCCGATCGACTCGCCCACCTACGACGCGTAAGTCTCGTCTTATCCTACACTTTTTTTTTTTTTGGCTAATCTAACTTACACAGATCCGAGGAGGACAACGACCCCCTCACCGACGACGGCGGGTCCGCCATTTCCCTGCCCTTTTCCCTCCGCGCAAACCGTGCTGCAGCGGCGAATGCCCCGCACACAGCAAAGCTCCCCTCCCGCGCCAGGCATCAGCTCGCCTCGAGCATGCTCTCCGACGACGGCGCAGACTCGCAGACCTATGACGGCGACGTCGAATCCAGCATGAACGCCAGCATCGGCCAGCACCAGGCCTCAAAGGCGTTCCACCTCCACCACGCCTCCTCGAATTCGACCCTTACTTCTCAGGCCGAGGACGACTCTCCTTCCACCTCTCGACACGCAACCCCGCCGCCGCAACAACTATGCAAGCTCGTCCCGACCTGCAATCCCGCACAGTTTGCCCCAGAAGACATCCGGGCTTTTGTCCGGAAAGCGATTAGCGGTGAACCCGGTCGCACCTATCGCATCAACCCTCCTCCAACAGACAGACCGGTCCGCATCTTTGCAGACGGTGAGACAACCTGCAATTTTTATCTGCTCGTCGTGCTGAGACTTCGCCAGGGGTATACGATCTCTTCCACTTTGGGTGCGCATCCATCCGATGTTGTTCGCGTTTCGTACTGACTCGCGCTACCAGCCATGCTTTGCAACTTCGACAGGCAAAATTTTCTTTCCCAGACGTATATCTCCTCGCTGGCGTGAATACCGACGAGGACGTTGTCGCGTACAAGGCGCGCTGCGTCATGACCCACTCAGAACGGTCCGTCATCCTCCAATGGGGTTCCTTACATCACTCATGTCATCTAGGTGTGAATCCGTCCGGCATTGTCGCTGGGTAGACGAGGTCATTCCAGACTGTCCTTGGATCATAGATGCCGCGTTCCTCGACAAATGGAAGATCGACTATGTTGCACACGACGAGATGCCGTATGTCTCCGAGGGTCATGATGATGTCTATGCATTCGTCAAGCAAAGAGGTGACACTGTTCTCCAATGGCCGAGTCACCGGGCTGACGGACGTCATACTAGGCCAGTTCATCCCCACCCGTCGTACGCCAGGCGTTTCCACTTCCGAATTACTTGAACGTATCATTTCTGGTTATCGTCAACGTGACTTTGACCAGAAACTGGAAAAGATGGGTCTTGCAGAACTCAAGGCACAGAACTCGTCCTTTGAGGACAAGATCTAGGTTGACAACTGCTCGCGCTTTTGACGGGGTAAACTATCAAGATAGATGGGTAGATGCGTGTGATAGTACAGTATATTACAGTAACGTCAATAGTGAGTTATGTTTAAGTTTTAGGCCTTCGAATAGTAAAGACGAACTCGGTGTGCGAGAAGCTTTACCCTAGTTTCACTTTTTTCCCTTCGTGTTCCTCTGTCTTGACTGGACTCGCAGGGGTAGATGGCAAGAGTGTTGGCGAGGAACTACGTTTACGCTTCGCCGACGACTCTTTCGACTTTTGCTTGGCAAACATGGCCATGATACCATCCTTGCGTTCTGCGACAGGTTCAATAAACTTGGGAGACTCCTTGCCGACCTTGCCAACTTCCTTTGGGACCTGGTAACTGAAGGAATGTGAGCAGAACGGCAACTGAGTAAAGGTCTGTGAGCATACCACTGTAGCGGTGCCTTGGTGTCCTCCCAAGGGTGAAGCAAACGAGCAAGATCAGACGACCAAGTCTGTGATGAAGTGTCTAACCATCGGTTGATCTCATCCGGGGTCGAGAGGATGACTGGTTGTCGGTCATGCAACCAACTCAATGCCTTGCCCGCGTTCGTAGTGACGATGGCGAATGTATACGTCGGTTGAGACTGACCTGGAACAGGGATCATGTTTCTGAACCAATGCAAGAATGAAAACGATAACTTTTATCAACTGTTTCTTCAAACAGACCGGCCATGAGCATGACCTTGCCGTCCGGATGCTTGGTGAAATAGGGCAGCTTGTCCTTGCCTTTGGTCTGCCATTCATAATACCTGCGCGCCTGAGCGTCCATCATAGCGTGCGGTGGGAGAGAAGAGGAACACGATACCCTTGGCAGACGACGATGCAACGATTCTTTCCGCGGAACTTGTTCCACATGCCAACGCCTTCGATGAGATTTTCAGAGCGTGCATTGATCGCCTGGCCTGATCCCTTGGAGGCTTGTTTGCCATAGTGAATCCCCCATCGCATGGTCTGCATGACTAGGGAGGGGGAGGAGGCGTCTTTGGAATCCGACTCGGACTGCGTCATCGCGGGACCGGCGCCGGTGCAGTGTCTGATGACTGGCGCGTTCGTGTTTGGAGCGATATTGTAACGAGGCTATACATGTCGTCCGCGCGGTGAACAATTGTCAGTCGTTTGAAGGGGGGTAAACGAACCACAAAGTCATCCTCGCCGATCCAGTCGCCGACGGCGACCTGAGGATAGCCGGGTAACCCGCGAATCTGGGCACGCTGCACCGTATAAGCATACTCAGGCTGTTCTACCTAAGGAACCTGATTGAGTCACCTGGAGGCCCAGTGCATATCTTCCGCACATGGCGATCGTTTGAGTCAATGCGGTGACTTACTAAGTGCCAGTTCGTGACGGAGCGTCCACATCGGGTTTTCTGGCATGAATAAGCTTACGATGTGAGCGCCCAGGCTGGAGCTCAACGTCGGCGGCCTACTGCTCCATCTTAGTGCTCGCTCGGAGGTCTATGTATATCAATTTGTTTCAAAAAGTGCAAGACATTGAGGTCATCTACCCGCCCTCTAGAACTCTATGCGCAGACGAAAACTCGTCATGTATATTCGTCATTGGTGCCTTCACCAACGTAGTCATCCCAACCCGTCTTGTCTCTATACCCGCCAGCACTACCAAGCTTGACCTTGCTGCGTGACTTGCGACCGCCCAGCTCCTTGTACATTTCCCGCATTTCGACCTTGCCTGGGCGGGTTTCTTCCATTCGCCACCTCTCCTCGTTGAATTCCTTGGGCGTCTGATGGCCAGAGCGAGAGGGCGAAGACCACTCTAAAGGGCTTGAGGAGGTCGACTTGTTCACGCCTGTCGAGAAAAACGTTAAACGCTAGTGGAACAGTCAGATGAGCGCAACAGCAGGAGGAGACACCAGCATCCGAACCCAATTCTGTTTCGACTCCCTTCTCGTCCACTTCCCCAAAGGCAAACTCTCGTCGTGGAAAAACTCTTTCCGATAGTGTTGGAACCATACTGGATCGACCACGTCAGTGCGCACGCCAACACGCGCGGGCTGTTAGGGGACACTGACTATAATTGAGCGTCTGACTCTTGTTCCATTTCCGCGAGACCCTTGAGCATGAAGCTAGCTGGGAAACTGAGAGCCACCGGAATATGCGTTGCGATATTTGAGTAGGGAAGGCTCGCAAGGGGTCGGACGAAAGAGGCTTCGGTGCTAGATGCAAGCTTGGCGCATTCCGCGGCGTTGCTCGCCGAGTCGGTGAGACTGGTCGGGAGCTGGGTCGCGATGGGGCACGGGACCGAGCGGGTGTCCCGGGAGTAGACGTCTTGGACAAATATGAGGGACGTCATCGAATGCGAGATTTTGATGGCTGGACACGCACGACATAAATAAGCTCTTCATCAGAGTCTTCATCACAATGGCGGACCTGCTTGCGCTCCGTTGCGAGCTCTGTCAGGGTCAGGGACTTGAGGACATCTTGACGGAGACTCATGGTGGTGGTTGTGGATCGAGTGAAAGTGTGGTACTTGAATCTAAGCGAACCACAGTCGCACCAGCTTAGGTCCGGTGTCACCATAAGCGATTAGTAACGTTCACCTTATGCCGAAAAAACAAACATGCTGTGCACGCTCCCATTGGCCAGATGTCACGTGACTTGGGGTTTTCTCAGGTCGACCACAGATTTATTGGGATTTAGGACAGGTTTTAATTGTGAATGAAATGTAAATATTGTACTTGAAATAAAATTTGACATTCTAAACACAGCAGAACTTGATATCTAAACAACACTCCATATGTTCACTGAAATTTAATGTTTGGATGAATGTATCATTCCATGTGAAATTTAAAATTTAACCTTAACTTAGATTGTGGCAGAAATTTTAAATTGGGGATTCACACACTGGCTCAGACTATATTTCAAATTTTGTGGACATTTGTATAATGGGTGAAATAGGATACTGTATATTAGCAAACATTTACTCATGCTCCTAGATGTTATGTTTTCCCTTTTCTTTCTCTCTCTTGTATATTTCCTTTGGACTTATCTTTTTCTCTCTGACAATGACTTACCCCTGCCATGACTTGTCACCTCTTATCTCACTTGACACATTGTTGCTTTCCTCCCATCTTCCAGAACCTTCCATCCCATAGCATCTATTGATAGCACAGTTCTTACTCATGATGACTCAGAGTCACATGACCCTTCTCTATGACCTTCCACTTCTGTTTAGTCAGAACTGCATTCCAAACTCCTTGCATCTACTGTACTACTGTACCTCCAATCCCCTTGTTTTGGAATGACTAAAACTTCTCAGCATGGACCATGACAATGTCCTGCCCACATGGTTTAACAACCTGGCAGATTGGGCATATACCAATGGAGTGCTCTACTTCAAAGAATGGGCATATATGCCAGAATCACTCCTTCACAGACAACTCATAGAGGAATGCCACACCTCACCCCTTAGCAGCCACAATGGATATTTCCGCACTATTGCTACCTTGGAGAAAGACTACTAATGGCCTGGGATGACCACCTTCATCTGCCGATACATGTTACGGTTTTAT
>JBBPLG010000156.1:0-39412 GCA_038089695.1 Xanthoconium separans | reverse complement strand
ACACCCATATATGCCTAGCGGGCCAGACGATATTCGTGGTCCTTGCCCGGGGTTAAACACCTTGGCTTCTCATGGCGTGAGTGACGGGTGAATCTCGGTGACGCAACGTGCTCATGAAGATGGGTTGTTTCCAAAGTATCTGCCCCGTAATGGTGTGGCCAGTCCTGCTCAGATCATTACTGCTGTCCAGGAAGGTGCGCAGTTATGCCACAGAAATCATAAATACTCGGCGAGACCTAACTAAATTGCAGGTTTCAACATGGGATATGACTTGGCCACTTTTCTTACTTATGGGGTGTGTCCCAGGGTATTCAGTCGTCCTGTCCGCATTCCTGACCAGATTTTGGTGTTTGGAATGGAATAGGCGTTCATTGTGGACGGAAACCATTTAACCAACTTGATGTCGATTGGTGCAAATACGACTGCAGACAATGAATTCACCCCCGGGCTCAACATCCACGGTAACTTCGAAGGTGAACTTTACCTCACTCTCCATAATAGCCAGAGGCATGCACTAATTACGTCGTCCCCTACTCTAGGTGATGCTAGTACCACTCGCGGAGACTATTATTTCGGCAACAACTTCAGCTTCAATGAGACCTTGTTCGGCCTGGTATGTACAGGATATCACCCCCATCCATATTCCTTACCATTTCACAGCTTGGAGATGCCGCCAACCTCTACGGAAATGGCGCGATCACTATCGAAGCCGCAGCATACCAAAAGGGGGCCCGCATCAACGACTCCATTGCCCGCAATCCGACTTTTTCGTTCGATACCCCGCGCTTCTTGACTGCCTATGCCGAAGCGGCCTTCCCCCTCGCCTTCTTCGTGAACAACCAGACCCCGAACACGACGCTCAGCTTGACTCTGGATGCCGCACGGAATTTCTTCGATCTGCACAAGTACCCCGATGGATTCTATCGTCGTCAGGACCCGTACGGCTTTACTGAAGTCGGCACCTTCTTTAATACGGTCTACGGCATGATCCGCGTCCCACCGGGTGCAAACCAAGGGGCGGGAAACTTTGTGCCGAATCCGCAGGACGATGGGACCGTACGTCGATCTTCACTTGTGTCTCACACACTATTTAACACCATCGATTTTTAGTCGTGCTATGCTTATCACAAACAGACCAACCTCACCGTCGCAATGTATCCCAATCCGACGCCCGAGCTGAAGGAAGCAATCAAGGCCAACTTGGTCACCTTTTACAAGACTCTGCAAGACCCTACTTGCCAACAGTATTACCCATACGGACAGTAGATACAAGGGGTCGACGAACATGAATGCATAATGGTCCTTATGTATCATGGAAGTGGCTAGTAGGCTCAAAGTTCCGGACTATTTATGTTTAAGATGTTGATCATTAGACTATATTATATGCCAGGGGTAGGGGAACACCTTGTGGTTTCAGCAATCTCATCGAGGTGAAGAGTGGACTTCGAAACTCGTACGTGAGGGTAAAGGCCAGGTGACGACGACTTCTCCAGATCATAGTCACAAATGACTTTGCCGCCGCCGCGACCTCGGATTGTCAATCGAGAAGAGAAGATTAAACCATGCTCAACGTTACCTTCCCTGCCACCACTGGCAACACCTGGCATGGACATGCCACTGCAGACGTTTGAGACTGGGATTTTTTTCCAACCAAACCAGTGTCAGTTCGTATTCACGACCGACTATCCTAAACATGATCTGCACACCTCTTTCCCCACATCCAACATGGACGTGGACGTGGAGCTCAGGTGATGGTAGGCATAGCGCGAGGGGTTGCATTCCCCGCTACGGTAGGCCTTTCTTCTTAATTAGTTCCTGACGAGAACCTGACGGTCATAACGGACGAAACCATCAAAGTGGCCAGGTTCCATAGGTGTTTGGAGGGCATTCCCCGTACGCATACGATCATCGCTGCACTCATGTATGCACCGTGAGTACATTTCCGCCCCACACTTCAGATCAACTCGATCGGAGTACAGTAAGTTTGCCTTGGCCTTGGCTTTGATCTTGAGAGACGGGCCCCACTGGCAGTTCCCAGTGTATTGAGGTCAAATGTCAGAGCCGTAGAGCTCTCGCTGGTACCACTGATGCCCGGGTGTTGGACGGTACGTGTCATATCGGAACTTGCTAATGCAGCCACCAACCAGAATGCAGGATTCTCATATAAGATCGCGGCTGGTCAGTTCATCCTCTCCATCAGCTTTTTGTCACCCTGCTCATCGTGTGTTTTCGGCATGAAGTTGAGGGGCCTCACGACGCTAGTGGCACTCATCTCATGTGCACTAGGCTTCTCGCGCTTAGCAAACTTCCCAGAGTATCGATCTCTCGCGGGCCTGTCTCCAGAGGAAGTCCGCGCTGCAGTGCGCACCTTCAGTGACACCCCCGGTGCACAACCTCTCCCTCCCCCCATCAATGACACTTCTGCAAGGCTAGTAAATGACCCAGACCACCAATATATACCCGCCCGACCCGGTGACATTCGTGGTCCCTGCCCGGGATTGAATACTTTGGCTTCTCATGGTGTAAGTGATCGACAATCTTGAAGCCGCGATTTACCCGTAAGTTGTTGTTTCCAAAAGTATCTGCCTCGTAATGGCGTGGCTACTCCGGCTCAGATTATCACTGCTGTCCAAGAAGGTACGTAGATGCGCAGAGATGCTTGACGAGTCAATTCAATCTGACATTCGCAGGCTTCAATATGGGATGGGGCCTTGCTGCGTCTATCACCTATAAAGTATTTCCGAGTATCTACCGCTTGGCTCTACTGACCCATGAGTGGTGTTCGGAACCGAATAGACGTTTATTGTTGACGGGAATCATCTGACCAACTTGATGTCGATTGGTGCAAACACGACTGAAGACTGTGAACCCACTCCCGGGATCAACATCCACAACCACATCGAAGGTGAATTTGTCCCATGATACAATCCGTGTCTCCCTGATGGTCCTGCGCTGCTCACCACTTCTTACTACCTTAGGTGACGCCAGTACGACCCGCGGAGATTATTATTTCGGAGACAACTACAGCTTCAACGAGACCTTGTTCGATCAGGTAAAAGAGATATGTACTACATTCTGCATTGCATTGCTCACCCTTTCTATAGCTCCAAGAAGCCGCCTATGACGTTGGGGGTGGATACATCACCATCGAATCCTCATCCCTGCACAGGGCCGGTCGCATCAACGACTCCATTGCACGCAACCCAACCTTTTGGTTCCGCTCTCCACGCTTCTCAGGTGCCTACGGCGAAACAGCCTTCCCGCTCGCGTTCTTCGTGAGCAACCAGACGGCGAACACGACGCTCAACGCCACGCTGGAGGACGCGCGGCGTTTTTACCAGATGCAGCAATACCCCGAGGGATTCTGGCGTCGTCAAGCCCCGTACGACGTTGCACAAGTCAAGACCTTGTTTGCCAAGATTTATCCTCTGATTGGCGTCCCGCCGGGCCACAACGAAGGGGTGGGCAACTTTGTAGTGAATCCAGAGGACGATGGAAGCGTGCGTCAACCGTCTGTCGTTTGGCGCGCGTGTCTGGGCTGACTGACTGTTGTGGGTTTCTTTAGGCTTGCTATGTGTATCATCGACTGGTCAACTTGACGGCTGCGCTGTACCCTGATCCGACGTCCGAGCTGGAGGCGGCGATCAAGGCCAACTTGGTCACGTTTTATCAGACGGTGCAGAACTCGAGCTGCGAGCAATATTTCCCGTATGGGCAGTAGAAACACAGATCGAATCCGGGGTGTCGAGGGACGATTGCGAGGCAAGCGTATCCTGCGACTCGGCTGCAAGGGCAAAAGTCTGCATAGCGCCAGTTGATCATGTGTAAAAGGTGTTTAATCACGGTTTATTGTAAAGTAGATATCCAAGGTATGAGTGGTGATTTGCGTGTGAAGTCGTCTATAATAGCAGTGTCCACCAAGGTTCCTCCATCCATATTTTAAAATGTCATTGTCTCAGAGCCGTGGCCTCGCAAGGACAGACTGTCCAAGGCGTCGGAGCTCATTGTCACGTCCGTCGGCCAAAGGGTGGCCCGCTGCGCCGTCGGTGTTGGGCACGTCAACAGACTCGGCGTTTGCAGACACAGACGCGGACGTGGGATCACCCTTTTGACCACTCTTGTCGGCGGAGAGACAGATTTCGCGCATGTCTCGGAGGGCGTCTGCGACGTGCGCGACAAAGACCCGCGTGGACGTCGTCGGACATGAGTGCTTGGATTCGACACAGAACTTCACGGCGTGCGGACCAATGAGGTCTACGGGAAAATTTGATTCAATATGCATATTCGAGGCCGACGGATGACGACTGGTAGTGGGGAAACAGACTCACAGTTTATTCCGTATCCGTCTTCATATGGCGACCCAAACCTGCGAGAACGGGATCATTGTCAATAACGTGAGCAAGGTGGGAGTGGAAAGGCATCCCTGGAGAAAATAGGTCAATGGGTCAATGTGCGTATACTCACCCTGTTCCTCTGAACCACCATCCTTCACTCAGACCACTTGTGGAGAGCCGCCATTCCTGACTTCTCTTGAAAATAGCGTCCTCAAAGAGAGGAACAATCGTTCCCGAAGCTGAAAGAGGTAGAGGGGTATCTTGGGAAGAGGTATCTTGTCCAACATCTGGCAAAGTTCGAGCAATCTTATCAAGCCATGCCCACTCATCACCGAGGACACAACGGAGGCCAAGAAGATGTCGGTCAATCCCATGGCCCATCATTGCTGAGCGAGTCAGTGAAGAATGAACTTTGAGTGCAGACTG
Organism: Xanthoconium separans; assembly: GCA_038089695.1. Taxonomy (NCBI): domain Eukaryota; kingdom Fungi; phylum Basidiomycota; class Agaricomycetes; order Boletales; family Boletaceae; genus Xanthoconium; species Xanthoconium separans. Next base: position 34,652 of record JBBPLG010000156.1, on the reverse strand, counting down.
AAGGAGAGGATAAAGGTGAGACGAGGGCTGTGGTGCACGGCGAGCATGTGTCGATGACAGTAGTATGTTATGGTCAACATTATCTCACTCCAAGTTTAGTACTCACGTCGGATCGGGTACTTCTTGTCCACCCTGCAGACGCTCTGAGAAAAGCATAGCTCTCCGTCGTAAACGAACGGATTGTCTCGGTACGTCCGTGCTGGAACGATCGAGTGAGTGCTGTTTCGTATACAGGGGTTGGACGTTGATGAATTCTGAAGTAGGCAAGCTGGAGTGCCAGCTGGACGAACGCATCAGGCTGATACGATGCTATTAACGAGGCAGTGAATACCTCGATGAGGAATGACACAATTTAACGCACACACTCGTTTCATCTCTTCGCCTCCCCAATCCTCGAAATAGGATACTTGATGGTCCGAGTTCGAGACTAGCGCCTCTGCATGACGCTTTGCTTTCTCAACCGCAACTTGTATCGACGGAGAAGAGACAAAATCAAGCCGTGTCCAACGCGAGCCCGACCCAGCTTCCAGACCTTCAAACGCCTCTTGGTGGATGTTGTCGAACGGAACAGTGGCCAAGCCTCCACAGATATTTACCCCATTTACCCCAGCCACTGCCCATTCACAAACCACACTTGGAATCAATGCGTCCACCGGGGAATGTTCACCCATGGCACCTGCACGTGTGCTAGGCTCGACGACGAGGGAAAGAGGCTTGTCAAGAAAGCGATTGAGCGCCGAAGGAGAGGAACGGATCGCGTATTGGTGAGACAAAAGGTCAGAAGGCACCGTTGACAGAGGAGGGGATGATTGGGAGAGGGGCGAAGCAGAAGCATGTTGATCAGTATCGAAAGTAAGTGGAAGGTTGTTATCACGTTGGTCTGCAGGCACGGAAGGGGCAGGCCAATGGTCGAGGGAGACAGCAAATAGAGAGTGATGGATAGCTTCGAATGAGTGTTTATTTTGGGGAGAAATGGACAACAGCGTGGCATAGTTCTGTTAGGTTGATCGCGTCAGAATAATAAACAGGGTTAAACGTAGAATCGTACCCGAGACCATTCATCTCTATTATCTACAGTAAGAACACCGACTTCTACAGGCAACTCACCATTACGTCGGCGACGGTGGACATCCGTTACCACCGATCTTATGCCACGCTCAATCTCGTCAACATGCAAGGGTACACCGGTGACTGGGTCTGCCACACGGAGTGCATAGTAATAATCATGCGCTAGGATGGTTATTGTGGATGCATAGGGCGAAGATGAGGGAGCAGGAACGGTGAGCGTGTCAGCAGGCTGTTGTGGGAGCCGGCAAATGTTGAATATCCGAGAAGTGCAATATCTCAGCCATAGACCTGATGTGTAATATATCAGCCAAGGTGAGAATAGGATCGAAGACACGGCAGCACCTATGCGAGTGGTGTCGGGATAAAGATCCTGGCTGCTAGCATGTGAGCGAGAAAAGTGAGAACGGAGAAGATACGCACGAGTGCATTCTGTGCTTGAAGTCAAGGATGCCATGCACAAGGCAGGCTGCCCTCCTGACTTGCCAGGGAGTGATTCCCTCTGCATGATTCCTGACTACCTCGGGGGGGACGCTGGGGTCGTTCACAAAGGCAAGCCACCAGTTCGAGTTGACGAGGAGGGGTGCTCTCCACTCGAGGTAGGTCTTTTTCATCCAAAAGTTGTCATCGAGCCAGTTGTGCGGAGAGACCGAGTCCAGTGCGTGAAGACGCGCTTGTGCGCGCTGTGCGGGGCCGTCGAGAAAGGCATTGACGATGGCGCGCTGTCGGGCGTACGCGACGGCAAAGGGTGTCCCGCCGCTGTGCTCGTCGGCGAGGAGGAGGGGCTGGACAGAGCGTAGATAGGCGTCGAGCGTCTTTTTTATATCTGGCACGGGCAGACGCGACATCACCGTCCGAAACATTCCACCGTGAGACGCGCTCATGTCCGCCCACCACCGCGTCCGGTCCTGGATCGCACAAAACTACCCAAAGCCGGCCATCGACCAGGTGAGCGACGACATCGACCTCGGCGTACAATCAGCCAACGAATCCTGCTAGGAATGGCTTGCAGAGTGCGCGGCCTGGGTCGCGTCAGAGTTTGGCCTCGACCCCGACAGGGACTTTGAGCAGTTCGTCCACCACGTCGAGCTACAGCTCCTCCAGTCCAATCTCGCCGATTCGACAGTCCACGGAACCGGGATAGACCCACATCTCGTCGCTTCCAACCCCAATCCACCTCGCCCACACACATCCAATGCTCGTCGCCCTGCACGTCAAGCCCGTCGCCAGAAAATGACAACCGGCGTGACACCGCTGCTCGTCGAAATCCTGAGCATCACGGAGATTGCGCACTCGGCGTTCAGTCTGTTAAACACGCACCAGACGCGTCTCGATCGCGCGGATTTGGGTCTAGCACAGGGAGATGATGCCGAACAGATTCGTGACCAAGACGAGGGTCCTGTCCCCAGGTTCCCCCGCGGTATGCTCAGATTCGAGCTCTCTGATGGGTTGACCACCTTTAGAGCCATCGAGTTTAGGTCCCTACCCCAGCTCGAGTTGGGAACCACTCCTCTCGGGTACAAGGTGTGGCCTCTCTCAATCTCACCGCACGCCGACTTATACTACCGTTCCAGATGCTTCTCAAGTCTACGCCCATACGCAATGGCGTCGCTTTCTTAGAGCCTTCAAGTGTCGTACTCAAGGGTTATAGAACCGAAGACCACGACATCAACAATGAACAAGTTTTCCTGAAATCACTCAGGAAACGATTAGGGTGTGTGATCCGTGACTTTTGACACGTTTTGCGCTGACCCACTTACAGTCGTCCAGATCCCCCGCCCGATGGACCTGTTGCAGCTCAGCCACGCGTAAATCCGCCAGAACCGCCACCACCCCAGCCTGAGCCTGCCCAACGGCAGCCCCCACCCGTAGCGCGAGCACCATCCCCGCCTGCCAACCTTGATGACATGTACGTAGATGATGACGTGGATCCCGATGTCCTGCGTGAGATGACCATCCAAATGGACGAGGCGATTGACATGCAAGAGAACCAACGGCTCCGTGTTCGCCCCCCGCTTAATGGACCTCCTACATCCAATGATACGGTCGTTGCCTCTAAACAGACTTTGCACGTCAACACAGCGGTCCCGTCCCCCTCTCTCAAAGTCTCTTCTGGCTCTTCGGTTCAAACCTCGTCCTACTTTACCGCCCACTCATTCGAACCTAACCTCATTCCCGACATTGATCTCTCGCCCCGCCATGTCCTGCCACCCGAATTGGAGCCCGACATTGACATTGGTTGGGATATCGACGAGCCAGAGCAACCTAAATTACCCGACAAAGCTGGTTCTACCGCTGTGAAACCACCACCGCCTCCTACGGCCAAACATGTTCCACATAAAAAACAGCCCTCGTCTCCTGACTCTTACGACGACATCTCGTTCGATATGGACGTGGACGAAGCGTTCTTGGAACAGGTAGGGATGATCGAACAAGACGCGCTGGGCACGGGAGTGAATAATAAAGGCAAAGGCAAGAGCAAAGACACCAAACCGGAGAGCCGTCGAAGCGCGGCGTCAGCCAAGAGGTCGCCGTCTGGACCGGCTCTGGGTACGAAATTTTTGGCTCCCTCTCGCATCTCCCCTGGTCGTGCTAAGGAGAGGGCCGCCAGGCTCGCGTCGCTGAGCGACTCCACCACCAAATCTGCGATGCCACAGTCTACTCAGTCGTCGGATCGTCAGTTGTCGCGAGATCCATCGTTGATTGTTATCTCGTCCGACGACGAAGCGCCGAGAGGAAATCGTTCGACGAAACCCTTGGATCTTGCTCGGAAACGTGCGCCAAGAGGAAGGGAAATGGATTGGGAAGAGGTGCCGGACTCGGATGTGATCAATATATCTGACTAGATATTCGTTTCAGCACGCCCTTTGTGGTACTTGTGGCTGCATGTATCTTGGAATCTGCATATATAGCACGATAGCTTTGATCTTCGGATAACTTTGAGACTGTTTCAACGCTTTGTCACTCAAGTGGGAAGTGACTAGACAACAAAACCGTTCCAACGTGAATGCTAAGTAGTCGATTGATTACATGCGTGCAATTGACAAAAAAATTTGACTGGCACGGGTAGAACTCAACTCTAAGCAGTCCCAATGAACCGTGACTCGCATCATCCTAGTAATTGATGGTTTGCCTTTTTCTTCTTCTTCGAGTTGCTGAATGACCGCCAGCTGTCCACTCGCGATTCTCTCGACTCTGATCACGACATTAAGAAATGAATGTATGACAGAAAGAACACGTACCCTCCCATGCCTTGTCTTCCTCAGCCTTGCGTTTCTTGGCAACGACTTCTTCTTCCTTCTTGCGTGCTTCTAGTCCTTCGTTGGCAAGATTCATCTTTATCGCCCTAAGCCATGTAAGTGTACTCATCACGAGGAAACGGAGACGGCTCACTTTCTCCTCCGCACTTCCTCCTCAATGAGGACCTCCTTTATTTTCTCCTTGAGCATGATCCTCCAAGGGGTTGTCAGACCCTGAGCTTGCAACTTTGGGTCATCAGCTAGATTCCTGAGACGTGAATCGTCATCTGCGAGATTTGGAGGTAGGGATAGGGCGCGAAGGAGGGTGGAGCGAGCTGATGCGATTGCGGCGTCAAGCTCGGTTCGTTTGTTGGTGTCGGACAGCTCTGCCTCGGCCTGCCAAGGGATAGATGGCCGGGTAAGCACTGTCAGGAATAGATGATGTGGGCGTACCTTCTTCAATATGTCGAATGCATCTGAAGCACGCGGGTGGGGGGTCTTGTCAGGATGGATGACTGTGCATAGAAAAACGTACAGTTTCGTGCAAGCGTGGGCGTAAGGGAGGACGAGTTTTCAAACATCGAACCGATCATATTTGGTCAGTATGTTCTCGACGAGATCGTATAAACCAAGGGGAATGGGACAGTGCTTACAGAGAGACAGTTGTCGGTATTTGCGCTTTATGTCCTCTGGCTTTGCGGTTTCGTCGAGCGCGAGGGTGTCGTATGGACTGTGAAAGGTTGCTGTCAGGCGTATGGTTGATTGAGGGTGTTTTTGTGGTTACTCACTTCAACTTGAACGATTTAAGTATGCGTTCTACCTCGACCTCGCGTTGGAACGCGGATGCTTCCCTCGAGAGAAGCTGATCCAGCTCCAAGTCGACTGGGGTGCTCGAGGACGACTGCGACTCTGACATGGACGTTGGCTGTAAAGTCACGTGGTCACTACAACTGATTTGGATCTCAGTCATGTCACAGTAGGTATGTTCCATTCGCAGCATCAAGCTCGTCGACGCCTGCATGCAGCCCGCAACCGTAACTTGCTCATGTACAGTACTGCCACCGTATGCTGTCTGCAATTTCTCTCCATTCTTCATCAATTCATCCGTGTCTAGATTGTACTAGGGGTCGGCGTCACCTACGCAGCAGTGCCGCTGTATCGCATGTTTTGTGCGGCCACGGGGTTCGCTGGCACCCCTTCAGTCGTGTCTACCTCGTCTGGCCGTTTTGACCCGTCGCGACTGGTCGCTGTCGAGGGAGCGCGACGCATTCGTGTGCATTTCAACGCAGACCGCTCCGAAACTTTGCCCTGGAAGTTCTTCCCCCAGCAAAAATATGTCGACGTCTTGCCCGGCGAATCCAGTTTAGCATTCTACAAGGCCAAAAACGAGAGCAAAAAGGACGTTATAGGAATCGCAACATACAACGTCACGCCTGATCGGGTGTGTCGCGATCTCATTTCTGCGATTAGAGGCGCAGTAATAAAGCCTTCCCCAGGTTGCACCATACTTTTCCAAAGTAGAGTGTTTCTGCTTTGAGGAACAAAAACTTCTCGCGGGCGAAGAAGTCGACATGCCCCTTCTGTTTTTCATAGACAAGGACATGCTCGATGATCCTTCGTGTCGGAACATGGACGATGTCGTGTTGAGCTACACGTTCTTCAGGTAGCCGATGTCAACTGTCCGAGTCGTTGTTGACTCAGACCCTTTGTTTTTTCTTTACCAGGGCACGTCGAAACGCTCATGGGCACCTAGAACCCGACGCGGCAGATGACGTGGTACAAAAATCGCTCGGGTTCGAAGGTTATAAGCACGCTCCGCGTGTAGACTGATACCTCCTAGCAGCTAATTAATTCATTGTGGGTAGTTAGAGTGGTAATATTATGCTGTCCGTTCAACTGAGTTGGTGCCGGACACAAAGGTTTTTTGCACTGCACTGCGATCATAATGTCCTCGCCGCTCATGGTCTCGTCGAGCCCGCAGTGGGACAGCCGCAACCGCGGTTTCATGTCCCCCGCAGAACTCCAGCAGCTCAGACAGGCAAGCCCTGCCAAGGTTACCGACGCCGTACACGACTTTACAACACGATCCACAAACGACTCGGAAACCCCCCACACTCAAGATAACTCAAACGACACCACCCAACACACCACCCAGCCACGCTCCATGCCCCCCTCATCCCAATCTCATGCCCGGACTTCCTCCTTCTTCTCATTTCGCAGCAGCAAAACCCAACAAGAACCCACCCAAGTTCCCGCTCCAAACACTTCTCCGACTGCAACCCACAACAGACGGCCCAGCCATCCAAACGGTGCACTATTGGTAGACTTTGGTGGCTCTGCACCCCAGATGGGCCAATCAAAGTCCCTCGGCCCAACAAGATCTCCCAATGACAACCAGTTGGACCAACAACCCGTCGCCGCACGCAGGTCATCGCTTACTGACGGACAGCCCCCTCCGCCGCCCCTTCACCCTGAAATTCGCTCAGTCGTCCAGTTGACCCTTGCCCATGCTCGCAAGGTGTACTTTTCCGGCCCTCTTGTAAAGCGTCTCGAGAGGCAGCCAGACGGTCAACGGCCACTCAAAGACGATGGCTGGGTCGACGTCTGGGCACAGCTCGGCGGGACGACCCTCAGCATATGGGACATGCGAGAGGTTGAGGAGGCAAACAAGCAGGGCAAAGAGGTCCCCCCATCTTATTTCAACACGACGGACGCAGTGCGTTTGCCCTTCGATTGGCTACGTGCGCGATTTAACCCTCATCCTAGTTTGTTCAAGTTCTTGGTTCCATCACCGTTCCAGCTACGGACGGCCAGCCTCCTAAAAAATTCACCAACGTGCTTACTCTCAATACTGCTGGCTCAAATCTCTTGTTATTCAGTTGTCCGTCAACCGCAGCGTTGATATCATGGGCAACCGCGCTTCGACTTTCAGCTTGGGAAAAATCGCGACTCGAGGAGATATACACGGCACATCTCATACGTATAACTTTGCCTGGTGGTACGATACACCCTCGGCTTTGTGGATATTCACGTAATGAAATCTTGTAGGCAGGGAAACCCACTCGACTTTACAGCGCGGCCGCATGGAAGGCTGGGTACGCATCCGCGTAGCCGGGCAGACCGACTGGAAACGCATGTGGATGGTCGTGTCTGCCGCATCACATCCAGAAGGCCCTGGTCCATCATCCGGCGAAGGTGCACCTACCGGCACGTCAAACGTGGCTCGCAAGAAGCGCATGTCTAGTCTGTTTTCCCGCGAACAGACCGAGGGTCTGCCACCACGTCCTTTCCTGTCACTCTATCCTTCACCGAAACCAAAGGACAAGAAGAAAGCTTTACTAACGCTCAAGGACGTGACCCAGGCGTTTGCAGTGTACCCCGAGCGTCCAGAGCTGATCAGTCGGAGTACTTTGATGAAGCTGGAAGGTTTGCTTGGGGACGAAGAGACAGCAGGTGGTATGAGAGGTCGGGAAGGGTGGTTGCTGGTCATGCCGGAGCTTGAAGCAGGAAACACGCAGGCATCAGAGATGTTGAAGTGGCTTGTTGGTACGTGTATTTGTTTTGTTCACGTCCGTCCGCTGATTTGGACTACAGCGCTCCATGATGCGTTTGAACTCTATGGCCGACCCAAGCCCTATACATGGGATCCTCGAGATCCAGTATCATTGATGTTCGCTTATCCTGTCGGGCCTTCTCGAGATGTGAGAGTACACCTAATCATCCTGACTACTGGCTAATATCATCGATCGAAGCTTCTCTTCCTGGACAGAGAGCACGCAGAATCAATGGACCCCAGGGATGATCGCACGTCAACTATTCGTGCTCGTTTATTGAACGTGATGCACGAACGAATGCCTCGAATCGACCCACAATCGCCACCGGGTCATCCTCCTGTTCTTCCTCCCTTGATTCCGGGTGCAGAGCCCTCTCGGCAGCCCTCTCTCCCCCTGCCTCCAGCTGCCCAGACCGCGGAACAACCACAGCAATTCCCACAGTTGCCTTCTCTGAACCTCAGTGGCTCTGCATTGCAAGCTCAACCCCAGTTCCGTCCCAACGAATTGACTGTTGGTCGTACGTTGACGCCTATTACCGAACTGAACAGTGCTCGTGAGACTCTGACTGACTTGGCGCGTCCGCTGGGCCCTTCACTGTCGGTTGATCAACCCCATGAATCTCAGCCTCACGTTCCGGACCCGGACGAGAATGAACCTTTGTCGAAGCTGGTAGCTGCCTCCATCATATACGAAAATGAAGAGAGTGGTTCAGCGCTAGGCCGACCTACCGCGTCAAATCCCCCATCTACAAACGGAACAACTCGCAAACTCAGTGGGGATTCATTTGGCAAGGGTCCTGGTTCTCGTCCCGACTCGAAGCTATCACCGAGTGCAGAGAATGCCACAATCAAGTCGCAGGAGGGGCTTGGTTCTAGTGGGGCTTTTGCAGAAGTCATGGGCGTCAAGTTACCGTTCTCGCCCTTAGCTTCGCCCGAATCACCCTCGTTCTCTACAAATTCGAGTCTGTCATTGCGTTCACCTACTCCTGGATACCAAGGACCTACGTTGCAGTTGCCTGGAACTCCTGGCTCAGCTGGGAAATCATCGAGATCTCCTCCGAGCTCTCCATCATACTCGATTTTGACGTCTCCTCATTCATTGTTGGAAAAGGATCTTCCCTCTATTCAAGCTATGCAGACTGCTCAAGCTTTTTCGTCTCCGCCCTCAAGGTCGCTCATGCGCAGTCCATCGAATGCAGTCCCCCCGGTCCCTGATAAACCCACGTCACCGTGTCCACATTCTATGGCTATTTCAAAACTCACTCCGGCGGCTGTGCCGGACTCCCAGAGCGTGCTTAGGGATGCACTTTTCTTCATGCAGCAACTGGATGAAAAGTCGGCCCCTCCACGCCGTGTGCCCACGACTATTTCCGAGAAATCAGATTCGACTTCTGTATCAGAACCTGGTCTCTCTGCACACGTTCCTCTCTCAGGCGCAGCTTCGCCCTCCCAACCCCCACGAGGTGGCCTGGTCTCGGAACCCTCGCTTAGCGGTTCCCGGAATGTTGTGTTAGGCCGGAAGCCTTCTGGTGCACGTGCTTTAACAAGTAGCCGAGTACTAAATCCGGACGCCTCATCAGTTTCTTCGCCTGAACTACAACATCCTCACAGGGTTCTTGACAGCGACACTGACACCATGTCTGACCAAGCTGCACCCGAAGCTGCGCCAGCACCGAAGAACGGTCAACTGGATGATGTCAATGCGGACGCACTCGCTGCGTTGTCGTTCTTAGACGTTGACCCTGGCGTCGCTCCTCTGCCTCCCAAACAGCCCACTGCCAGCCCCTCTGCGGGGGACGTTGCACGGTCGCCACCTCCGCCTCCACGCCTCCAGCCATCACCGCAACCAACGGAGAACTCGTCGCCCGTTGGAAGTTCAGACAATGTTGGGCAGTACAAGTCAACGTTCGCACCCTCGAAACAGGCTGTGCAACGCAAAGCGAGATTACAGGCACAACAAGCTGCACACCAGGCTGCCGTTCACAGGCCTGGGAGAGCGAACGGAAGGCGTGGGTCAGCCGCAAGGGTGTCAGGCTGGAACGAAACCAGTGACGAAGAGGAGGAAGAGGAGGAGGAGGAGGAGGAGGAAGAAGAGGACGCCGACTCTGACGACGAACCCTCGACGACTGGTAGCAAACGACCTTCTCAACCGTCTGTTCATGCACCCAGTCCCGCGCCTGCGTCCATCGGGAACACACCGATTCGACCTCTTCGGCCGCAGAGTCGTACGCAATCACCAGCCGAGGTTGCCACTGCAACGGAGGCCAATCCATTTGCGCAATTGCGGCATCCTCGTGGTCTTCCTCCCGTTCCACGGCCACAAACACAAGGTAATTCAAATTTTAATTTCATTACTTGATCTGACAGATATATTCAGGTACACCTGGCGTTCACGATGACTCGTTTAGTGGCATCACTCCTCAACGACGGTTCGCCAGCGATCCACGATCGCGGACCCCCGACGATGTACCTCGTCGTCTATCCGATCTCCCTCAGCAGACGCCGTCACGGCACAGTATCTGGACGCAAGTACTTGATTCTAGTCGTCAACCTGGAACGTATCAGCCACCTCCGGAGCCACCTACTCAAACACAGAGAGATACCTTTATACAGCTCGAGCCCGCGTCTCATAGCTTGACAAAAGCATTTGTCCCGCATGGTCTACTCTCTGCAGGCATTCAGGATAAACAAGACCGTTCCGCAAAACGACAAGAAGAGCTTGCACGTGAAAATGGCGCGTCTCTGATCAACGTTCCGAATAAACCTCCGCCGCCTCAGACCGGCCTCCTTGGAGCGATCACTGCACACGAACGTGACCGCAAGCGTGAAGGTGGTGTCGGTGCGGCCCTCACGGAACGTGAGCGTGAGAGGAGACTTGCTGAAGACCGTCAGCGGAAACTGGACGAATTCCAGCGTCAACAGCTGGAGATGGCACAGTCTGGCATGTATGGCGGTCAATTCCCGATGGGCATGAACCCTATGATGGGAAACCCGATGATGAACCCAATGATGCCTATGAATCCGATGATGACCGGGACAGGTCCGATGATGCCACCACACAACCCGATGATGACCGGAGGATTCATGGGCTATCCAAACATGATGCCTGGTTATGGTGGTCAGCCGTACATGTTCGCGGCCCAGCAGGCGGCCCAGGCAGCCTACCAACAAGCTATGATGGCGTTCTCCGCTGGTGGCGATGGTATGCACGTCGCATCCGCTATGAACCCCATGATGACAGGAGGTGGAATGGGCTTCGACCCTCGGATGTCGATGATGGGAATGCCAATGATGAATCCAGGCATGCCGATGGGTGGAATGGGTGGCGGGATGATGGGAGGCATGGGAGGCATGGGGATGCAGATGACAGGCACCTCTGCTTTTGATGCACGATTCCCTCCCAACGCTATCGAGGACTTGCGACCGCCTGGTGCGCTCGGTGGGCAAAATCGTTCTGGAAATCACTCGTCTCGCAACAGCTCCGCTGGACAAGGATCTCCTGCTGGACCACGCCCTGTGGATGCTCCCGATCGTCCCACCCACAAAAACTGATTGCTGGACTGTGATTGTGCCCGTTTCAATTGCTTGTTTCATGATTGGTTGTCGATTCTGGGACGTTTCAATACGCACGTCTTAGTTTAATTTTCTGCATTGTCTTCCAGGTCGGGTTGTCGTGGTTGTCGCATTTTATGGCCCAGGATATGATACTTATGACTTATGACTCGTTAACGATACTACGGATCCGGAGATGTGACTTCAACTTTGTCATTGAGTACCACAGCAAACAAATGAGCACACTAATGTCATTGATGCTCTGTCACTGTCACTGTCTTTCATGAACCAGTCTGAATGGGTGTCAAGTCTCTATGGAGTCTTCTCGAACCCGTCGGTCGTCCAGTTCCGTACGTGCATCACATCTCGTAGGGACATACAACACTCTGACCGCATTCGAAAGACTTGAGGCCATCGAGGGAAAGTCCCTCGCGATCGACTCGAGCATATGGATCTACCAGTTCCAAGCTACCATGCGCGACAAGGAAGGCCGCGCCCTCGTGAATGCACACGTCTTGGGTTTCCTCCGTCGCATCTGCAAGCTCCTGTTCTTTGGCATCCGTCCCGTGTTCGTCTTTGACGGCGGTGCACCGGTATTGAAGCGCAACACAATCGTGCGTGGTTTTGCGTGCCCCGAGACGTCTTCATCTCTGACCTCGGCTCCTTGCCTCGTAGTCCGAGCGCAAAAAGAAGAAGAGCGGTGCCGCTGCGAGCCATGCCAAAATTGCAGAGCGTCTTTTGGCGGCACAGATGAGGCGTGAAGCGCTTGTTCATGCTCAGTAGGTCGCTATACCTCTGGTCGTCGGGGACACTGCTGATATGCGAACGCGTCAGGCCACCTTCGTCCAAGGGTAAACAAAAGGCCCCTTCGGGTCCCGTCGTCCTCAACGAGAACGCGGTGTATCTCGAGGATATCTCCGGTGCCGTGGTCAAGACGCCCACAAAGAAGAAAGAAGCGCCGGTGTCGCCCCCGTCCTCGAAGAAGAAGAATCGGTTTCACGACCATGATCCGTACAAACTACCCGAGGTCAACATGGAGGAACAAGTTGCAAAAGCCACGCGCACGCATGCGCCCGATCCTCGTCTGGCCACCGAGGAAGAATTGCGCACGTTCATCGAGGACATGCGTCCCGAAGATTTCGACGTCACGTCCCCGGCTTTTCGCGAGCTTCCGACGGAGGTCCAATATGAGATCGTTGGCGATCTTCGCTTAAAGTCTAGGCAAACTTCGTACAAGCGCTTACAACACATGTTGAGGAAAGCTACTACCCCATTGGACTTTTCCAGGGAGCAGATCAAGAACCTTCAGCAACGTAATGCGCTCACGCAGCAGCTTCTGATGACGACAGACAGTATCGGCAATGCTCATATCACTATTCCTGTCCGCATTGCTAGCGAACGCAACAGAGAGTATCTTCTTATCAAGAATGAAGCTGCTGATGGCGGGTGGATTTTAGGGATCCGAGACGAAGGTACCCAGGCGAAACCCATCGAGATTGATCAGGAAACTCGGGTTCCCTTTTATGACGGCGACAGCGACAGCGATATGGAGATGGAGGAAGTCAGCATGTATGGCTCATTCATTGTACGCTATGAGGCTGTACTGACGGTGCATCATAGACCACCCGATCCAGACCTTCGGGAATATCAACAAAGCATGGCCTTGTCCGCCATCAACAGGCGATCGCAGAAGAACATGGCAGAACCACATCGGGCAAAACCACAACCATTGTTTGATGTGGACGACGAGGATGACTTGCCTCGGTTTCGTCCTCCGGTGTCTGATGACGAAGATCCGGAACTTGCTATTGCCGTACAAGCTTCGCTCGACTATCAATACTCGCTGGCTCAAGCAAAGCCTTTGTCGGGCCAGAGCCAATCCGCTCAAGGTTCTCTTGGCCGCAATGCGCTCCGCTCGTATGATGATGACGGCGATGATTTGTATGCTTCGCCATCTCGACTCGAGACAGCATTGTCAATTGCGGGCGCCGCTCCTCCACGCAGAACCTCGGGAAGTTACGCACAAAAGACCACTCAAGCATCGCTGTTTGGAACGCCGTCATTGTTGTTGCCTCAAAAGGTCCCCGTGCACGCGCTACATCCCAACAAGGAGGACAAGGACATAACTGGCACAAGGCCATTGGAGGAGGCTCCGTTGTTGCCGCTCTCGAAACCATTACCTCCGTCTCCTCAACTTGGCAGGGCTTCTCCGGACCATTCCGCCGACGCTGCTGAAGAGTCGGGCGCTGATGAAGACATGGAGGAGATAGTTACGACTCCTCCAGCACTATCTCCGCCTCCGTCTATGATCGGAGACATCCGTGTTAACTTTGCTCAAACATCGGGCCCTCGTGTGTCATTCGATCTGCCCCGAACATCAACTCAGTCTCCGAGCCCGACGGTGCCGTCTCCAGTGATCGGTGTGCCAGAAGAGGACAGCGATGGCTCAGCCATCGGATGGTCCCGATCTCCCTCTCCCGTCGGTGGCGTCTCTGTAAACAATGCATCCGCTGTCGAACGTCAGACGGAGGAGGAGAGTTGGGACGCGGCGCAAGAGATGGATCCCCATCAAGAAGCGGGGGAGTTTGCCAGGTTTGTCTCTCAAATAAAGGGGAGAGACTTGGACACCGTCAGGGTCGAGATTGATGGGGAGATTAAGGAGCTGAATCGACAAAAGAAAGCGGCGATTCGAGATTCGGAAGACATCACGCAGCACATGATTTCTCAGATTATGGTATGTGTTGTGGTTCCCATGTTATGCAAAGGTCTTTGTCATGCTGATCGATGCAGCTTATGCTACGCCTATTCGGTATTCCATATATTACCGCCCCAATGGAAGCAGAAGCGCAATGTGCTGAACTGGTGTCTTTGGGGTTGGTGGATGGTATTATCACTGATGACTCTGACGTGTTCCTTTTTGGAGGGATGCGGGTGTACAAGAACATGTTTAACCAGTCCAAGACGGTCGAATGCTTTCTGCTATCGGACCTCGCTCGGGAGCTGGGACTCGAACGCGACACGCTTGTTCGCTTAGCGTATCTACTTGGTAGCGATTACGTGGAGGGGTTGCCTGGGGTTGGTCCAGTTGTGGCTATGGAGCTTTTAAAAGAATTTCCTGGGGACGACGGCCTTCATAAATTCAAAGATTGGTGGACAAAAGTTCAGAGCGGACGGGATCGAGAGGCAGACAATAACACCAAGTTCAGAACGAGATTTGTAGGTTTGCGCCCTGAATGTGGGTCAACATACTACTGACGTTTTGTCCAATGGCAGAAAAAGAAGTTCAGGGATCTCTATCTTCCGTCAGAATGGCCTAATCCGCTCGTGGTGAGTTGTCACCCCAATCTGTCCTTTTTGATCTTGATCCAGGACGTCGATTAGAGGGACGCATACTATCATCCGACTGTCGACTCGTCAGAGGAACCCTTCAAGTGGGGAATGCCTGACCTGGATGCACTTCGGCAGTGCGTGTGACTTCTTGGCGAGAAGTTGTACTAAAACACTCAATCACGAATTTAGCTTTTTGCACGAAGAATTAGGCTGGAACGAGACCAAGGTTGACGATTTGTTGCTACCGATTATCCAAAAAATGAGTCGCCGCAATCAGGTAAGATTGTCCGTCTCCGTGCCATTATGAGCTGACACACGACCACTCCAAGGCAACGACCGCAAACAGACAAGGAAATTTGAACACCTTTTTGGATGTCGATTCCGGAGCCGGATCATATGCACCCCGTAAGAGGCAGGTATACCCGAGCAAGCGATTGCAACAGGTAGTGTCCGATTTTCGGAAAGAGCGGGCCAAAATACAACAAGGTCGACGTGTCGGATCACCTGCTCCTTCCCAACATGGCGATTGTCCACCCGAGGACGAAACAAGACGACGTAGGACAACCACGTCAAACAAAAGAAAGAGGTTCCCAGAAAAGACTAGTACAGAGACGAAGAAGCCTCGGCAAAAGGCTAGTGCAAAGCGTAAAGAAACCGACGCAGACGGAACAACGGAATCTAGTGAGGACGACAGCGTGGATGATCTGGTTAGTGGTCCAGTTCCGTCACGACCCCTTGGAGTGCGATTGCGCCCTCGACCGGAGCCTGAGGGGAGAATGGATGCACGCATTGCCGAAGATTGTTCGTCTACGGATCAACCTTTGGAATGATAACGGCCTGAATAATTTCTGGGTCCGACGTTTTTGTACACTATTTTTCAGAGGTTTTTTTTCATGGGTATCATATCCGAAATGACAACGACCAGGTCAACTCAGATGAGAGCATAGCTCCAGACCCCGTTTTGACTTTCGGGAAGCTCTGAAAAATTTATCGGATCGGACTGACAACTTCTACGGCAAGGTACGCCAGTGCTACACAGCCTACACTTCGTCCACCTCGGTGTCTTCCCTCGCCTGAGTGAACGGTTAATTAGTCGTTCCGGAATTGAGATTGTGTGGAGCCAACCTTGTTCTCTTCTAGTCCGCCAAGCTCTTTGACGAGACCAGAATACGGATACTCCCGCGGTACTGTAGGCCTCTCTGGCACTAGTACGAATTTGCAGAAAAAGCCAAATCCAACGAAAGCAGAAGCTGCTAGGGCGAACTGGAACAAGGCTGTCTGGGGAGGTACAACCGAAATATCTGGGCCCCACATAGATAGAACTTCTTCACATTCCGGGACCTAGTGAGCATGTGATCAGGTTCATTACATTGCACATAGAACGGGGTATTGCTCACGGGATCACCAAAGTTGCGGCGCATTTGTTGGTCCCACCAGCCTCTCGGAGGAAGTGTTTGGCTAGATTGCCATGGAAGCTCTGGATAGTCGCCGAGTTGGGGATCTTTTTCGTGAATGGACGAGCTGGAGGCACAACGAAGGGACTTTCGAGGGCTGAGAAGACGGCGTCTGGCTGCGACGGGGAGGGAGCCGCTCATAAGGCGAAGGGGTCTCATCGACGTGTGGAATGAGGAGCAACCGCGAGGTCTGCCGAAGCTGGAGACCCCGAGATGACGAGACCCCAGACAGTTCAATATGGCACGGAGGCACTAAAACGTAGCGACATTCCGGCGGTGGCAAGCGGCGGCGGAGCATTTCATCTGACCCTGTTGAATGGTCCTGAATGTATAAAATCTACAGGGGAGACGATGCGGCCATTATGCAGTGCGTACCGTGAAATTTGTGCGCGATCGCTTACCCCGCTGCCAGTGTATCCAGCAACAACTGTACCTCTATCACGTTAGGCCTGTACCGTCGCTCATTATATAGCACCGGTTTTTGGCCTTTGTGTGTCTATCGGTTCAATCCACTCACCGGTCCCAGCTTGGTGTGCGTGACCTTCTATTTAACTTTTTAGTGTTTAACTCATATATACTTCCCCACAGTCTGGTCGATGCCCCCTTGTCGTAGGCACCACCATGACCATGGCAATTACTTCCTCCGTCGCGGACGTCGACAAACGGCTACCCAGAGAGCCGACCCATCGACGTCCTGGTGAAGTTATCTCGCCGCTCGCCTACTCCAACGACCTTGTAAACTTGTGAGTTGAGGCACCCATTTGTCGTTGCAGCAAGCTGACTCCGTCATTCCATAGCGATCATTGGGACCACATGTTTATAACAAACTGTTGCAAAGGTTTAACACTTTTCAACTTTGACGGACCCCCAAAGACCATCCTCGACCTTGGTTGTGGTCGTGGCTTTTGGGCTATCGAAGCTGCCAAACATTGGCAGGTGTGTTTTATCGCACGCCAACCATCGTCCCTTTACTGACAGCTCACCTCAGGGCAGTACTGTTGTGGGCTTTGACGTGCAGTCAGTACAGCCCAAGCTTGGTATCCTTGACAAAAGCTTAGCCCGTAGGCTCAAGTGGGTCCACGGTAACCTGTATGGTACTCGATTGCCTGTTCCAGCCGTTACTGCTCACGCAACTTTGTCAGACTCGACGGACTACCATTTCTTGATGGTCAATTTAACTTTGTAAGGATGGTTCGTATGGGTCTCCACATCCCGGAAGACGAGGTAAGCCCCAGGTTGTCAGCTTGTTGTCAGATCCGTCGCTAATGAACTGTTTCGCAACTGAATAGTGGGGATACGTACTCGCAGTAAGTGTGGCGTGCGTGATGCTGTCATCTTGCGTAACAACTCACTCGTTGCGCTGCCGGCTACTTTCAGGAGATCTCGCGTGTGCTGAGCCCTAACGGCGTTTTAGAGGTGCGAAAATGAGCCCACTTTTTAGAACGTATTTGATTAATTTTTTGCTCAAGATTATTGAAGAAGACCTCATCTTTCCATCTCAATGCCCATTTTCAAGTGTATCTACTAGGCGATCATCCGAAAATAGCTCGCCGCGAAGCTCGAATACCGCTGTATCAAATTATACGTATACAAAGTCGGACCCCTCCATCGCTGGAACCAGCTCGAAGAGTGCCCCCTTGGATTTATTGCTTGGATCTTCGTCGTCACTTTCGCTCACGATGCGTGGCACGCACAAGTACCCTTCCCCACCTGACCCTCGAGATCATTCCAGGCTCAGACGCGCATGGGAAGAAATGTTGAGCGATAGTTTTCTCACGCCGAACCTAGTCTCCGTTCTGCCATTCCATCTCGGTGCATGGTTTCACGACATCCAAACTCATCCTCCTCTCGAAGTTCCTCTTCCACCGAGCTCACAGTGCAAACGAAATACTCAACCCACCACTGGACTGCCAGACCTTATTGACCCGGATACCTTGTTCGAGCTCCGATCTTTGTCGTCCACTGCGTCCCTGGAGTCGGATGACGAAAGCACGTGTTCACCCAGGAAGTCTTCTCACAGGGGTGTGTCATCGTGGGCTTCGATGCATTTGGCGCGGACGGTTCGAACTATTGCAGCGTGCAAGGAGTCTATATGGCAAGCTTACGAAAGGCTCTATGGTCAAGATCCGCTGATACCTTCGCTTGTGAGATCAGCACAAGTAAAATATCTCAAAAAACACTTCGATCGAGTTCAGTCCACCGCAAATCCACTCCGCGATTACTTTGAACGTGACTGGATCAATTGGGAAAAGTGGGTAGTATCTTTCTCGAATTTATCGAGTGACGCTAATTCGTGATCAAGTGATATGACCGATCGTACTTCTGTGCGAGGAAGCATTCGATCTGAGTTGTCTTGGAGTGAACCGTTTGGGAAACCCCCGGAGTGGCGCGCTTGGTTCAATTCATTGCCTCCGAGCGACGAAACTGACGAAGAGAGGCCTGAACTGTGTCGCAGATTGCGAGGGTTTGTGTGCTTCAAGGGAGACATGGCCGCGATGAACAGTGGACGGAGTCGATGAAGTGATTATACCTGCTAACGAACATACCTGTGGGACGAAGAAAATAGTGCACATTTAGACAGCACATTCTAGGGCATGATACCCCCCGTAACCAAGCTGTATAGTAGTCTGTAGGCATACGAACTGGTTAAAAACTTTGGCAGTCACTGACGGCCCGTGCTGGTCCGGGAGTTTACCAAATTAGGATCACCTTCTACCAATGCGATCGCCGAATCTAAATACTGTACCATCTCGCCTGCACATCGCTTTTGCATACCCCACCCTCGTTGACACGCGATAGCCATGGCTGAAGCCCAAGCACAAAAACCAGCTGAAAAGACACGATTGATCTCGGAGGCCGACATGACGAAATACAAGGTAGGTTGAATACAAAGCGGCTGCTAAGGTGCTCCGATGATCCTGACTGGATTTCTTAGGCAGCCGGAGATATTGTAAATGATGTGATGAAAAAACTCATTGCCTCTTCCCTCGAGGGAGCAAAAGTCATCGATCTTTGCATTGAGGGGGACAAGCTCCTCGAAGAGGCAACTGGGGCGGTGTACAACAAGCCTGTCAAGGGCGTCAAGATCTCCAAAGGCACGACAAATTTTCCCTTCTCCTCTTTCCGTCACGCATGGTCTTACAAAAACGCACGATGTAGGCATCGCCTTCCCGACGTGTATTTCCGTCAACAACGCCGTCGCCCATTTTTCTCCTCTTGCGTGCGTCGCCGAGTTTCGTATCTGCTCTGAGCTCGTTTAATTGAATCGATCGCACCGATGTAGCTCTGATTCCCTCGCTTCCCAAGCGTTGGCTAAAGACGATGTCGTGAAGATCCACATCGGCGCGCACCTCGACGGGTTTGCGGCGATCAGTGCAGAAACGATCGTTGTGGGTGCAACCGAACAAAATCCGGTCACGGGAAGACGTGCAGATGTACTCAAGGCAGCTTGGCATGCCGCCGAGGCTGCGATGAGGTCGGTCAAAGTCGGAAACAAAAACTGGGCAGTGACGGACGCGGTCTCGAAAGTGGCTGCGGCTTGGGACTGCAAACCGGTGGAAGGTATGTGCGATTGATCAAGAGCCAGTCTCAGTAAGGACGCGTTCATTGTCGAATAGGGATGTTGTCGTGTCAACAGACTCAAAATGTGATCGACGGGAAGAAGCGTATCATCTTGAACCCTACCGAAGCCCAAAGAAGGGACACAGAGACGATCACATTTGCGGAAGATGAAGTGTACGGTATCGATATTCTCGTCTCGTCAGGGGAAGACGGAAAGGTATGCTCGACCAATCATCCGGAGCGATCGAGATCTGATTATGATGTTTCAAGGCAAGGGTAGAAGACTCGAGAACGACTATTTATCAAAAGGAAGGGTCGGTTACATATCAATTAAAACTGAAGAATTCGCGTGCCGTGTTCTCTGAGATGCAGAAGAAGGCTGGAGCATTCCCGATCAATATCCGTGTTTTGGAGGACGAGAAGAGGGCGCGTCTTGGCCTGCAGGAGGCAGTCTCACACGGTCTCGTGAAGCCATACGAGGTGGTGTAAGTGATAATGCTGTTGATTCGTATGCTGCCTTTCTGATCCCTTTTTACCAGTTACACTCCCGCAACCACGTTTGTGGCTGCATTCCATTTCACCATTGCTTTACCGCCTGCTGGTCCTCTATTGATCACCCATCCACCTTTATGGTACAAACCAGATATCGTCAGGACTGAGAAGGTGTTGGAAGATGAGGAGCTTAAGAGCCTGTTGGCGAAGCCACTGAGAGAGAACAGGAAGAAAAAGAAGGCAGAGGGTGCAGAGGCGTGAGCCGGATCATTAAACAATAGATAAATGTAATCTATTTGTCGACCAGTGATGTGTACGAATGACGAATTGAAATCACTTGGCCTCTGTGACCTTGTCCGTCTGCTCAGCCTGTTCGCCAAATTCTCCTATCGTTCGAAGGACGAGGTCGACGCTTTCCAAGAATCCATTGACTGATAGACGTGCCAAACGGACGGTCAGCGTCTCGAATGTCCTGTGATCCATGGACCGTCAGGATCTCGGATCGAAGTGAGGGGAAATGTTCAACTAACGCAATCAGGTCGTCTCCTTCCACTGCCAGCGTCCGCTTTACAGCGACCTTTTGTGGCTCAGCGTCAACCTCGATGACTTGCTTTGCGATCGTGGCATGCTTGTTGTTCGCGAACGGGATACGAACGGTCCTAGATTGACGAATGTTTGGGCGATAAGGTGGGGGTTTCGTACAAGAGAATACTTACACTGTGTGCCATGCTGTGTCGGACATGGTGGTTGGTGCACATGCCAAGCCTGAGACGATCATCGATCTCGCCGATCTTGAACTTGTCGCATCGGTTGGGCTTGCAATAATCTATAAAACCTTCATTCACTCGAGCTCAAACGGTACTTGGAGCAATTTCAGCCTTTTGTCAAGATCTACCGTCGATCTATTCAATTACTTGAGTGCTCGCAGGGTTGCCGCCAATGTCACGCGGGAGGCGAGTCCAGAACCTTTGCGAACCTGCATTGAATTGACGGCCAATTCAACATTCCATTATTCAATTATTTGACCCCGTACAACCTCTGACAGAGCAGGGACGCTCCGAACCCAAGTACTTGCCCCTTGCAGTTCACCGTTCTGAGCTACTTGCGAGGCTATCCGCCAGTTCACCACCATGGTGACTACGATCAAAATGTAACGACACCAATCTATCATCTGGCCCTCCGTGGGCACCAGGTACGCCCCACACGACGTGACATACTGCATTGCTACCCAAGTGACACTTGACAGAAACAACATGAAGTGCGATTGACAAATAACGTTGACGCCTGGTGCAATTGGAACTGCATGTCCTGCATGCGTAGCTCCCTCACTTGTCATTCCTGGTTATTCATGACACCAGAAGCTCTACCGCCAATAGACGCCACATTGATGTGTAGTGTCTGCCAGTGCCGAGTGCCAACACCTCGCCTCCAGTGGGGGTGTTGTTCATGTAATAACTAAACCCGAATCTGCGGAGCCGTCGACTCTAATACTTACGAGGAGTGACCATGCTGAACGCTTCTGTGGCGTCTCGAGCGATTTGATCGGTGTGAACAAATCAGCCTTCACTGGATTTGCCAGGGTCGACGGGAACGCTCTAGTTGGCTATATGCAAGTACTTATGCATGGCGAGATTGCGATAAGGCCCACCCCGAAAAAAAAGAAGCGGAACCATGCCGTTTGTCGTGGTGGGACATTGCAGGTTCGGACGTTTTTCAACGGAACTTTTCATTAGGGAAAGTTCAATCGGCGGGTTCTCACAGAGCAAGTACTGTCTATGCCCTACAGGTACACAACATGACTGGCTCAAAACGCCGCGTCGTATCATGTGCCCATTCCTTGCTCTATCAGCGAAACGTGGCAGAAACAATCGTCATTCAGCCAAAAGGCTCGTAAGCCTATTCGTCAAATGAATGCTGATTCAGAAGACGAAGAAAACATGGTATTGCATCGTTTGCAGGCAACTAAGTACCGTCACCGTTGAGGTGAGGTGCTGGGAATTCCGGTACACACCATGCGGTACCGTACAGATTCGTCCCAATATGTGATCGCCCTGCAAAGGATGCTCATCAACTGTGTGTGGTTATCTGCCGAAATGGTCTCGCAATGATCACGTTTGCTGTTCAACAGGTCAGAAAGTCTTTATTGTTTCCTTGAGCATGACGTAGCGGCCGCCTACACGATGTTGTCCGCGCTCATATTTGGCCATACTACACGCCCGCAGACACAGACAAGTTATAATGGAATGTGTTAGCAAGGTTTCGTGTTGATGGGACGAAATGGACGACCATCGGCATATCTCTTCATGTTCCCACCGTCGTGGGCGAGTACAAGGAACGCCGTGACCGCATCCGCCTCTCGCCGAAAACCTTGTTTGATGGGCGACGCCGGTCGACGTGTCTGTTTGCCCACCGTTCAAAGTGTACAGCCCAGAGCGCGGACAGAAAAGGAATAGCTGGCGGCGGGACGCCACTTGGTTGTCTCAGATTTAGATCGTATGACCACCTTGGTGTCAGCGCTCCGTGACGCGGGAAGTCGGAATCCTAGCTAACCCAAGCTAACCCAAATGGTCTCGGACCTGACCTGTCCCAAGTAAGACATAAGATGCGGGAACCTGGGAGTCTGCTCACCCAAGGGATTTGCAGATTCAGTGACGCGCGTCACCAGGAAGTTACCCGCAAGAGTCCAGGTAGACATGGGACAATGTAATGAGGTGCCTAGCCTTGGCACCAAGCCCGACGTAAGTATTCAAGTTGACTGTTTCATTGTCGAATGTGATATGACCACGTCCAGGGGAAACAGGTAGCGGGAAAACATGACTGTGCCAACCCGAGCGGGGGACGGGAGTCGGGATTCTCAAGCCGTGTCAAAGGGTTGCCAGGGATGCGGGTGCCCTCGGGTTTGTGCTCTGGGACATGACATGCCATGACCCTTTGATTGTAGGTGGCACTGGCAGTGGTCACCGGAGCCCCACTCCAAAGAGCATCAAATGCAGATCGACAGAGACATAGTCATGGGGTGCTAAAAGTTCCTGGAGACGATGCCAGGACAAATCACCCATCAAGAGGAAGGCACCAGGACAAGTCAATTGACAAGGTCGACTCACTGCTCTGCCGACTATAGAGTAAAAAGCAGAATAATTTATTTAACAAGTTAATCCAGGTAAAGTGTTACACACAATTCCGAGTTCTGCATCAGAAGCTGCCAAAGTTACCAGCCAAGGAATCCCGAGAATGCATTGCAAAGCTCATACAGCCAGCCCAAACCAGTGGAAATGAAATCCGCAAACCCCGTAGTCTAAAACAACACCAGTTACTTCAGATCTGGCCTGAACAACTCGTGAACAACCGTGATATGGGTGAACACGAGTGACTGGAAAAATGAAATTGATGAAAACCTAGGCCAGCTCCAAGAGAAAAGAAAAGGAGAGCAAATTATCGCCGGGATAGAGGCATTACTTGTTACCATCTTAAGTCGATGGGTATATGAAGCGTGGGTATCTTGTGTCGGCTCAGAGAGTCAACGCGACGACGGCGAGGACAGCAGAACCTAAAAGAGGCACAATGCTGAGGGGGCGTGTCGAGAGAGTACCAGACTGATGCAGCACGCCAGCGCCTGCGGCACCGGCCGGGGCGTAGGTGGTGGAGGGCGTCGGAGAGTGAGTAGAGGTAGGAGTCGCACCGGTGCTATCAGGATGGTCGATCAGGAACGTAAGTGGTATGACACCCAGACTTACTGGGACCCAGAGGCAGATTGAGGGGGAGTGCTGGTCAAGCAGGAGGAGTCGCTGCTGCTTCCGACAGTGATCTGTTGTCTAGCATGAGAATAGTTGGGCAAGGGAAAGGCTGGGAAACACGTACAGTGCCGCTCCAGGCTTCACCTCCGTTTGTATCCAAGAGGGAAAGAGCGACCTGAGTACCCGCAGCGATATTGACGGTCCAGTTCACGGAAGTGGATGTCTGGTTACCAAGATCCTCGCTGAGGTGGATGAATGGTAGATCGGCGGAAAGTCTGAGAGGGACTCACAGGGCTGGACCACACGGATCCTCGGCGTGGACGATGAGGAGATCATAAGGAGGGTAGTTAGTGCCAGACCAAGTTATTTGGGCTGATTGGCACTGCGAGGGAGATTGAGAAGGAAACCATGCGTAAGACGGGAAAACGTACCTGGACGAATGCGGGTGTGTCTATCGTGAAATCAGATTGTGAGAGAACGGGAAGGACGAGACCAAGAAGGAACGAGAAAGAAAAGAATGTGGTGAACATGTCTGCTCAGCGGGATGAAGTCGTTGACGAGGTGAGGGAGGACAAACGGTTAAATACCGTGGCGGATATGAAAACAAGAGCAGGAGGAGGACATATGTCAAGACCTTATGCGTCTCTCATTTCAAAGCCCGCAAGACAACCAGCTACACGGCCTTGATCATCGCAACGTATTGTGCCACCCCAAAATTAGCTAGCAACTTTCGGACCTGCGTGAGCAACGGAGACCACCGGCAAGCCCAGTGAGAAGTCTCGCGACATGTACGTTTACATTGGCACGTTCTTTACACGCCTATTCAACTATGCACTAGTGGGTCGATCTCTAGAGCCTACTCTTGACCACATTGTCCTCTTCAACAAGTCTCCGTCGTTTCGTTATTCTATAGAGATCGTCAACATGGTTCCACAATTAATTGATCCGAATATGCTCACCCAGAATGGACCACCACGCTTGGCTCCTTGCCAATACCTTGCACCGTTTGACGCTCCGCCAACGGGACATACGGCCGCTCAGACGGGCCAACATAGATTTGTCTCGGGCGCCATATCTTGACGCCTTCCGGAGACAGCATCATCTAGTGTTCACCATCAGCAACGTTCGGACGGCAGCGAGAACGCAAGCTACCTGACGCCAATGCGCGAGCCACCCCACAACACGCGGGACGACAAATAGGACGGGGAAAAAGTCCATCGGGAAACCTAGCATCCATTAGTTCGTTCAAAGCATTGCAGATTTTCAGCAGAATACGCACCCATCGCACGATAAATCAGACCACTACCGGATCAAACGAAGCATTCAGCGCTTGGTTCTTGCAAAGCCACGGACGTACCTCCAAAAGTCAACATTAGGAGCAAGCCTTCGCGAAACGAAATAGTCGTCTTTGAGAGCGGCATCGTGCAATGCCATGGCAGTGTTGAGTAGTGGATCTGCGCCGGTACTGAATATTGAATGATGAGAACGTCTCGTCGGCAAACGTAAAGACAAGCTAGGGACAGACACTGCGAATACTTCATCTGCAACCTTTCTTATGATGAAAGAACGAGGGTCAGACTGTCAGAAAGAAGCCTAAGCTGACTCATTCCTCAAAGGCAGATTGGTATACATACAGTCTTATAGACACGATGGCCGAACCCGCTAAGCACCTTCTCGCGACGCTTCACGGCCTCGAGAAACTCTGGGACATTTTCAGGACTGGAGTACACGGATTGGTTCTGTGGTTGTGGCTGCATGAGGCTCAGGCGCACCTGCCAATGGATACCAACATCCGAATCACGGCTTCGTTTGCGCCTCCGTGTAACGGACCACTATTTTCCATGAATATAGCGGTAAAGCACAGGCTCGGCACTTACTATAACGAAGCACACCCCGCTGCAATCGCACTGTAGGGATCTGGAAGGGAAGACCCAGTCTGGAGGACAGTGGTACTGGAGGCATTCATCTCGTGATCAGCATGAAGAATAAACAAGATGTCCAAGGCGCGGACTAGGACAGGGTGCGGTTTGTATGTGACCCCGTCAGACGTCGACGTAGCCGGGAAAGCATCGCTATGTGAAGAATGGTCAAGCTGGAAGAGGAATCTGGATATCAAGTTGACGGTTGTCGTTACCCGCAGAGGCAGAGGGCACGTACGACTCCGTATAGCGCATTCCGGTCGGTGGTACGACGAACTCTCTTCCCTGCCGAACGCGGTATGCCATCGCAGCGAGGGTAGTTGCTTTCCCGATGAGCCTGAAGATCTGCTTGTCCATGTTCTGCAGTGCAACCGGGTCACCCTTGGCACCATTCGTGAAGATGTTTTGGCCTTGGGAAGGATGCAGAGGGTGATCAGCAATTCATGCCACTTGGCGTATTGAAACGGCCAGACAATACCTTGCAAAGACGGGTTTGCCTCTCGGTAGTAAGACCCCAAGTACGCGAATGCACTGGTCAGGATGGCCATTGGATGAGCATCATACCTAAAGGCACGGAAGAATCCGGCTGCATCTGCATGCATGACGCCGTGATTTAAAACTTCACGTTCAAAGTAAGACAGCTGAGAGTGACAAGGGAGGGAGCCATAGATGAGAAGGTAGGCACACTCGAGGAACGAGGATCGCGCGGCGAGCTGTTCGATGGGGTAGCCTCTGTGCAAGGGTCGCTAGGCGAGAGAGAAGGTATGTGGAAGGGTAGACTTACCTGTAGCGCAAGATGCCATTGTCACCGTCGATGTAGGTAATGGAGCTCTCGATCACGGCGGTATTCAGAAAACCTCGGTCAGAGACGCGCAGACCACGTTCGGACTCGTCTTCGGGGCGGTCATTTGGGCCGGAAGGTGCGCGGATGGTCTTGAAAGATGGAGCGGGGATGGCGTTGTGTGATATACTGTGATACGTGAGCCTAGTCAGCGGTACAGAGTGCAGACACGCCTAGACGTACGGAACTCTGTACTGTTTTCCAGTACGGTTGTCTATGATGGTCAACGAGTCGTCACGACCGACCTTTGATGAGGGTGTGTCCTGACCCATGCTGGTGCTGCTATAGCTGCGAGGAGAACCTGGTATAGATCCGACAAGGAGTAGTGCTTTTAAGTACTTCCACCAGAACCCGGTTCGGTTATGATGTCCATTGTTTTCACGTGCCGATGGCACCTCAACCACTCGTTACATAAATGGTATCGTTGCCCATCTAACATCCTCCGAACCGAACAGAATGTCTCCCTTTTATGCGCCACTTTCTGGTTTCTTCTCTCTAGACAACCATCCTGCCAAGCACTAGATAAGACAGAATATATTGGAAAGAAAGAACATACATACCTCGCATTTTCTGATCGTGGACTTTTTGTCGCTCGCGATCGACGGCTCGCTGACGTGCCAACTCCGCGTCGACCGACGGTGCTTCTGAGATCATTGTTCCAGTCAACAGTCACCTGCGAAGCAATGAATGCCCTTGCCATTGGGAGCAATCTTCTTCGCTTCCGTGAGGACCGCTTCTGCTCTCTCAAAGTAACCTAGTTCACCCAATGCCTTGCCTTTTCGGAAGAGTGCTTTGGAATTGGTGGGGTTTTTTGCGATTGCCTGGATCATCCTGATCATCAGACCATGTGTGTAAGGAGAATGTCGTGACTACCTTGTCAGCGGTGTCTATGGCGCGTCTCCAATTCTCTTGTTTGAGGTGACAAGCTGACATGTTGGCGTATATCTTCTCGAGCATAACATCGATCTGAAAGGTGTTCACCCACAAAGTACCAAAATAAGTACATGGCACCAACCTCAGTTTTCTCATCTTTGGCACTCGCAGCTTGATCGACAGCGGATGATGATGGGGATTCTGGAACACTCATCCCGAGGGATTTGAGCGCGTTTCTGGTCACATGAGAGATGACTGGTCAGGGCCTGGGCTAGAGGGCTATGCCGGAGACCAACGTACTTGTCGAGTCCGTGGAGATACATGAGGGCCTGTAGAGTCAGTGAGATCCCGACTTTTGAGTACATAATGATGCATGATCGTACCTCGTGGTACGATCTTAGTGCTGTGTCGCGGTGTAATTAGGCACGCTGCTATCAGTTGTGAGCTGCATCAGTGGACGCACCATTCTTGACATCACCACTCTTGAATGCTACATCGGCGACATCCTTCTTGTCGCGTGCTGTCTGCAACTTGGATTCCACCTGTGTCTTCTGCTCAGGGGTCACCACAGAATTCGCGTCGAGCGGGACAGGCTGCCCTGCGTGACTAGGAGCAGATGTAGATGCGGAGTCATTCGAGTTGTTAGACATCACTAGGAGCTTTGTGTACCAAGGCGAGTCTACAAAGACGAAAGAAAGCGCGACTAGGGGGAATGAGATCTGTTTGTCTTTGTTGTTCCTCCTTCCGCATTTGGATCTGCACCCAACGACCATCCCGTCTTGCTCTCGTCCGTGTTCGTACTCAAAAATGGCTCTCTTAAGCACCATCCTTGGTTTCTCCGCCTTTGGCCTCACATCTCGCTTCGGCCAGCTTGCAATACAAAAGAGAAACCTCATGGACAGTATGGTCGTCTCAAGCTCGAGCGATCCAGTCACGTTGCTCACAGGTTTTCCTCAGACTTGGCTGGACATGCCATTGCCATGGCTGCATTTGGATATGTAGGGTACTGGGTACACCACTACGAAGTGCGAACGAACGAGCTCATTGCATGGAAGCGTGCGGAAATACAGGCCAAGGAGAGTGGCAGCGTAGCTTGATGATGAAATCCCTCGTTCGGACCCGGGGTGGGTTGCATGTGTTTTGACCTGGCGTAGGTTTGTAATGTGCATCGTGGATGTTCACTGACGTGAACCCCAAGAAGAGTATAACACAGCTCGACGCCGCGAGTTTTTAGAAATTATCTATACCTCGTTCGGGAAGTCTTCGTGGAAGTGTTGTGCTGTCACATAATCAGACGAATGAATGGGTCTACATACGGCACCTGCTATTGTTACCCCTTGCACCAGGGGTGGAAGCATGCTTTGCGTCCGTCTCATATCTTGAAGCCAATCTCGAACCAACTCCGCATGTCACCTTACGCGGTGTGACGATCAAAGGGACTCGTTGGAAAAGCTGGTGGCTCAAAAACGTGTCCACAGCAGAGGCTCCCAACTTCCATTTCATAACCGCTTTCCTGGCTATACTGAGTTCTGGCATGCCCACCCCAAGTGCAGTCCGGAAATGAACGTTATGGGTGCGGCACGTTCAAGGGTGGTCTCATGGGCAGTGAATGAGCCCAAGGTCGGACCTTGAAAGAGCAGTATAAGAGGGGGCGAGTGCGCTGGTGGTTTCGATGGCCCACTAGAGATGAATCATTAAGAAAACCATAATAACCTCTCAATCTGCTCTCATCATGCGTTACCTTCTTCTTCTGCTCGTCCTTAGCTTTGTAGCAATGTCCACGTTCTTTTTCGTAGAAGCCAGAAAGGTGCGTCGGTCGCTGTGTGTTACATTGTCGCTCATCGTGTTACTAGCCCCACAGATCCTCCAAGGCAAAGACGGAGGACGTGCCGATATAGAAGGGACTTTTGAGCACTAAGTCCCCGTTGTACAACACTGTATCATTCATAATCACAAGGTGAGTGCGACGGTCGATGTATGCTCCAGGCGCGTTGCTGATACAGAAAAGCAGTTTTGTAATAATTGCATCCGATACATATGCCCATCGGTCCGTTTGGTCCTGGAGACATGAGCGGTTTCCGAGAATTACTCCACCGATGATCTGGACGATGTACACGTGTAGCGCCCATATGAGTTTTCCATGTCTTGTCTTGTTTTGATAGGTCCAATCACACGCCGGTGTGATCTCAACGAGGGAAATGCAAACCACACGAGGCAAGCAACGTGCATCACGGGGTTTGAATATTATATTGTCGGAGTTTCAATCCGAGAAGTAAACGTCCTATTATGTAATCAATGAACACCCCGGTTAACGCGAACGACGACGACGACGACGACTCACCGAATCTGAGACTCTCCTTGCAGCTGGCCTCGGTCGCGACTGATTGATCATCAACTCGGACTTTTATTATTTTTTTCCATATTTTTTTACTTCTGTCGTCGTCGCTGCCATCCGCTCCTTTCCCCCTTATGATGATCCCCGCCTCGTTCTCACCGTTCGCTCTCATCGCCCCTCGTCCGACCGTACCCCAAACTTCAGCTCCACGCACCCCAAACCGCAGCCCCGTCGCGTCGCACATCCTACTTTCGCCACCCTCGGCTAATCGAAATAGTACTGACTCGTGGAACAGCTCAAACTACGACTTTGAAGACCCCAACGCGGTCTGGAAGGAGGACCAAGTCAGGCTACTCTCCAGGGTAGGTCTTTCCATTTCGACATGCCAACCCCCTCATCACACTTGGTTTAGACTCTCGATGCCCTCCCGTCACATCTCATCACGCCCTTCAACGGTTTCGTACCGCCGTCTAACTTACTCGACAAAATTGCCCGTGGTGTATCAGCGGCCAAAGGCCCCAATGACTGGCCGCATTCTATTCGCGCAACACGAGCCAAGCTTCTCGAGCTTGCACGCCGTAAGGCTCAAGAAGAAAGACGCAAGGGTGTCACCGAGGAGCGCAGCGTACCGTTGGTCTCACTAGCCTGGCAGGGGGACAGGACGAGAACACCTGATCCTACAGAAGTACTTCAATCTCGAACCAACACTCCTATTCACACACGTCGTCCACTTTACCGTCAGTCAAGTATGGATTTTATGGATTCGGACAAATTAGACCGGAGCGAGAGCATCGCACGGTAAGTCTACTTTTCTTTTTTCGTCATAGCTTCTCTATTTGATTTCAGCCATGATTATTGACTAATTCTTGGGCGCATATAGCCTGTCAACACGTCTCCAGCGCCATGACCGTGCTCTGCACCATCCTTATCTTCGCCCGGAACACACTCGCCATCGGTCTGAGAATAACAAACGTTCACCCTCGACTCCTAGTTCGTCCACGCTCAACTCGAATCGGTACTCTGCAGTTCGTAAGTCAACTATTTCGGCGACATCGGCTTCCTCTTCTTCATTTGGGTCACCAATGTCAATTTCCATTCCACTTCGTCCGTCATCACTCCGCCGTGCTTCTACTCTCACCCTAGCGAGCGCAAGCGAAGTACACACTGACGCTGGCGCCGACGTTGAAAACGTTCTCAAGGATGGCGATATTCGGCGCATCGGCGGATACCCCGAGATGATGATGAGCACCAAGGTTGCTGTCAAAGTCGGGCGAGTGCCATCGCACAATGGTGGCGGAAATAATCTTACGTCAGCCCCCCTTGCAACGCCTGCCAGCAAACCGAAGAAACCCAAGTCGGCCCCTGCGAATTCAGTCGCGTCTCAGCGAAAGTCAACACCTACTTCGTTGGCTGGAGAGGTGAAGGCAACACCTCGGACCCCTCCAAATGAGCCTCGCGTGCTTGTCTTGGAGAAAGCTACGCCAAGCCAGACCACTACCCAGACCAAGAAATTTAGGAAAGGTCATAAGCCTCAGCTCTCGTTTTCCTCCGATGAGGAAGAACAATTACGCTCCAAAACTGCGAAGAAGGTGCGCACGCGCGAGCCCTCTTGGTCTATCTCTCTTGCCCCCGCGGCGCAATTGCAAACATCATTGCTTTTGTCCTCGGCACTTCCAAGGGAGAAAGGAGGCTATGATTCTGGACGCAGCTCAAGTATCGGTATCAAATCCAAGGCATCTATGTCCTCCAGCTCGTCGACGGACAATGATCTCTCCACCGCTAGCACGGAAACAGCTGCTACTAGTGTCTCGAACTTTTCTACATCCGACGCCAAACATAAATCGCCCAGGAACCTCGGCCTCTTCACCCAGGTTCCGCCTCCCACCCAGCCATCAGTGGAGGCAAAGAAACCCGCCCGTCGAAATCCAACTCGCAATCCATCCATGTTTGGTCACGAATTGCCTTATCCACAACGCACACCCGCGTCCCCCTCACGTATTCCCGTTTCTTCGCCGATGCCGCTCTCGCCACCTGCGAATTCGGTTGCCACTTTGACAGGTGTATCCCCTACGTCTCCCATGACCGCATCCTCGCGCCCGCGCACCCTTCGCCGAGCTGCTCGGCGCATCTCCTTTGGGAGCGCTGCTGTCAGTGCAAGTCCACCCACCCCAGTTGAAAATTCACGACGCCAGAACGGGGATATACCGGCTCTTGGGAGTGCCTTTCAGCTTGTCTAACTCTGGTCGGTGGTGCGTGAAGCTGGCATCTTCACTATTTTCTGTTCAGCCGATCTGTTCATGCTCCATATCATTTACCTTCCTATATGATTTCCTAACTCAACTCGTCGTTTGATCCGATGACCTTTCCCGATCAGCTCTATTTCCTTTTATTTTTGTGCACTACTCACGATCCTTGTTCCTTGACGAATTGTCTCATTTGCTTTTTGCTCTTTTTATATTTTCAGTTGTCTTTTCATATCATGTTCTTTTCCACTCTTCATCTAACCTTGACCCTCGTTCGCGTTCTGAGCATACCATCACCACGTTCTTTCGGATAATATTATTCACCGAGGTATGCTTTCCGTTTCCACACGCTTGCCGACCTAAACTCATGCATATACAGATCATTCGTTCTTCTCCGTATCATCTCGCTCCTCAACTGTCTTTGTCGCGTACTATTGACACAATCTCAACGTTGACGCTCCCTCATCTCTTGACCTATCCATCATCCATCTATTCGATTCTACTGCCCACACACGGCGCGCTCTCGGGAAAGCTCTGGGTTTACCTTTTTTTCAATCATCTGTTCCTCTGATCTTTGGCACTTCGCTTCATGCCCTTCAGCTATTCTTTTTTTTCGATCACGACCTGCTGTCGAATATCGACCACTACTGTCATTCACTGAGCCTTTCACATGTGCCATTTCAACGCTCGTTCACATTTTTGCCTCTTTGTTCCACGCGCGGCAGGTTTGTACTCACTACTGTTCCTTTATTTCGCCTCCTCCCATTCTTTCCCTACCATTTACATCTTTCCTCCATTGCTCTTTTTTCGTTCCCATTGTATAACATGCCTACTCTCTTCCCGTTCGTTGACCGTCACGGGTTTTGGTGGATACGGAACGCCAGCTGCAATTTACGGTACAGTTTAAACACACACTATCCCATTGCTACATGTACCACAAGTTGTATCCTTTGTACACCAGTGTAAATGAAGAAGGAAGGTTGTGGAACTTCGGATAACAAGGGAATGGCATTCGTTAGGGCCTGAAGGCCTGAACTCTAGTTGTTGCAATTCACGCAAGTACATCAGTTCACCAGAAAGTCTTTATGTCAAGTTCCATCTTCTGGGGTTTTACTCGCCCCCCAGATCGTTTCGTCATTATTCAACCATGGTTGACGGTAAGTATCCCTTGTTTTATCGCAGTGTGTGCATCCTCGAGGGGTTATTGTGCTTCGGTTCCAAGTTTTCCAAGAGCATGTCCTCGCAGTACGTACTTATATGTTCCGATCTATGTTGAACAACGAACAGAGAGCAATACTGTAAGTTTGTCATAATGTTTTGGTGTCAGACTTGACTCACCGAAAAACGGACTCTTTCTTTGCCTCAAAGAAACCAAACCTCAAAGAACGACCTCAACAATCGAACAGATTAGTATCATGGTTGACAACCGTTTCTTCCACGACCCGTTTCCAACGCTCGGTGCGCCTACGTCGTCTCTGACAATGGATACAAATGTGTTCGGCGCGTCCCACTGCCAGTCTCCATCATATCTGAGGCACCCATCCTCCCGTACACATCATTAACAATCACTGAATTTATTGGTTTCACGGCCACTCCGTATCAAATGTAGCGACGAAGCTTATATTGGACGCTACGAAAAGCCGCGTTCCCGGTGTTCAAACCACAGTCATGTCTGCATTCTTCCATTGCCTTCTGAACGCTTTCGTGTACTCACGTTCCTCAACTAAATTTTCGCTGCTACGTCGCCTCCCGTCCTGTTTTTTCACACCAACAGTGCAGTCAATAGACTCACGTATCACTTCCGGTACGCATCATCACGCCTTTTACTTAGTGGTTCCATGCCGCTGTTTAATCTGCCTGATGAAACTTTCCGCGCGCCAAGGACCTCAACTATTGGTTACATCCTGTTCGGTTAAGATTCTTTGGCTCGCGTGTCATAACGGGTTTCGACTCTGTCACGGTTCTCGCTAGGTGATGTGGTCATCGCTCGTTAGATCAGCTAAGGAGCGTAACGCAGCATTTGGCACCCTAGCCTGGCAGGGTGCCGTCCATAAAGCGAGGACATTCAATCTAACAGAAGTACTGCAACCTCGAACGAACTCTAGTCGTACTCGGCGCGCACTTCACCCTCGGCCAGGTGTGGATCTAATGGATTCGGACAAGTTAGACCGGAGCGAGAGTATTGCACGGTAGGTGCTTTCCTTTTTCGTGGTACCGCAATGGGGCAATGACTGTCATAGCAAACTTCAACCCTGTGGCTCTGTTGGTGCGATCACATCTTAGTGGAAGGTGTCGTGCTGACTCTTTCCGAGTCAGCTGACAGCTGGTGCCAACACCCAACCCCTCCGAACGAGCTCGTCTCCGAGAGACCCGGGAACAAGGCACGCCCGTGCAAGCTCTCTGTTCCGCTTGCACTGGAGACCAAGTTCAAACATCACTACTTCTGGCTCTCGGAAGGTAA